>CM038793.1:319625600-319706803 GCA_021764765.1 Vicia sativa
CTCTCTTCATCGTATTGGTTGGCGGCGATATGCGGAACAAAGCATATTTCGGTGTCTGGTAACTGCGGAGCAAAACCATTTCGGTGAAAGTCTTCTTGGAGTGTTGATGGAAAACCGAAGAGGCGAAGATGGAGTAAGCGGCGTTAAACAATAACTTTTGTTGGCCCACAAGTAAGCATTAGTTACATGACACACTATACATGACATGTAGAATACAAGCAGACTCTGATCATTCCATTTTAATATCCCTTAGAAAATGTATATTTTGGAGTACTTTTAATTTTTAGGTGTCTTTGTCGAACCATGGTTGCATGTTACAAATAAAATGGAATGATGATAGTATATTATACAATAAGAATAACCTTTGGTTTCCAATGCCAATTTTGAGTTTCCACATATGATATTTAATGTCATATTATAATATTTGGTGTTCTAATAATTGTTTAAAGTTTGGCCAACATATGGTATTGATGTCACATTAACCTTTTAACCTCTACCAATAAATGTTAAGCTGGTAGCATATCTGTAATGATGAAACACAATTAATATTACATAGGAACTAGCGATGCAATGCTGCTGTACCTATCTCATCAATGTACAAATAAGTATCTTAGTATACTAAAAAATTATTATACAAATGTTACAGGCGCAAAAACCAAACAATCCCGTATAGATGCATTACTCTTACATTCATTATGTTATACTTATGAAGAGTTGTAAGTTATCAACCATATTCTCTTTCAACTATGAACAATAGTTTTAGATAGGAAATACTTTCGCATCACTTGCAAGACAAAGAGGAAGCATGTTCTTGATGAAAGAAGATTTAAGAAGAATAGAGTTAATGAAAATTCAATGAACCTGACCATGACCTTAATAATTCAAGTTATATGGCGGACATCATACAAAGGCTGACCATTGTCGATATCGATTCTTGTTTTGTCAATGGGCATGGAGATGTTTACGCACGCGAGCAGTGCCAATGCTTAATTCTGACAAAGGAGAAGGTGTTGGTTTTAACGATTTTACTGACCCACACTGCATCTTCCCAGGCTTCATGCATTTCTCTTGATACAATTTCTCCCGGACAAATTTCCTTGACCACGTCAAGAAGGAGGTCGATAATGAGCGTAAGTCCCCGAACCAACAGCCATCTTATATTACGCATACCAACGGCGATAGAATGGTTTTGTTCCCCCTTTACCGTTTGATGCTAACACACCTCACGGTGGCGTTACCTCCTCGTCAAGTATTAAATGCAAAATAATTCATATGGACTACGACTTCATTGCCATCTTCATCCAACAACATCTTGATCCAACTCTAATTAGTCAGCATTGCTGAATCTATTGAAAACCTTTTCAAGTGTTCTGAAGCGACATCAACTTCCCTTAATACCAATCGTTGAATCTTGTTTCGGTGAACCCGGTCGACAATCAGGTTGACCTTTATTGAAGATGAATCTTTGCAGGAGTAGTTCGTGAATTCATAAATGAAGTTCAGTTATGATTCAAGTTCAAGTTTTGGACAGACGAGTCTCGTGCAATAAATGTCCCGACTATTGATTGCAAATCTTTGGTATGTATTCTTGGAATATTCTTAATAGCGAACCATAGCAAATTCCTTATCATGCGATTTGGTGTCTATGAATATCTTGATGTGTATAACATATATGATGTTCGTTCTGTCGATAAATACAAGATATTGAATATTGGTGATCCTTGCATAGAATGCACTCGATGTGAACCTGAAATGTGGTATCGGGAAAAAGCGACAAGAAAACATAGTGCGATGCCTAAGTTCAATTATCTTGTGGAAAGGGTAAAGTTATTGTTTGCCACTTTTGAGAACACCACCACCGTTTCTTAAACATATCTTCTCTCGAATAAGGCGATGTACTATGTAGAAATTATAGGTGAGTGCAGGCGTACAACATAATGTTTGCATTTCACGTCTCACGGAATGAAAATTGACAACAAATTCAATCTTTGGAAATGGACCACTAACATGAGAATTCAAGGCGGACTTGCCATAGAATTGGTAACATGATGCCTCTAGATGGCGAAAACGAAATTTGACTTTATATATACGACCGACAATGAGATTCATCATAGGATGCAAAGAATGGGGTAATGTTTTTAAATAGCGAGATCCACACTATATTTCCTTTGTTATTATCAATTTGACATGTGTCTAATTTGTTAATCTGCAACAACGAGAATATTATTCAGGGCATTGGCCATTATCACGAACATGCTTGATGAATTCAACACATACTAAATCTTTTAGAATGGCATCGGCTAGACTAAAGGATTGTCACATGCGACCTCGAGTTGAAGTTAATGTCAGATGGATCGAAGGATGGACGAATTTATAACCAACCTTTGTATACGAGTTTAGACCCTTATTGTGGGTGATGTTGATACAGGCTCAAGGATATTATCCTTGAAGGCGGGCCGGTAGACTAAAGCGAATAAGTGAGTTTCATCAGCTATCTTGCATTACGGTATCCCTTACATTTGGTATGGGAAGATGGATTTAGACTTGGTGTTCTACTGCGATATCCCAAAAAAAGGAAAGATGAACAAACTTACTATTAGAGGAAACGCTTTTGCATTGAACGAGGAAAAGTGAAGCACACACCTTTTCGGTCGAGGAGATTGTTTGAATTTTTGGTTGATGGATTCACTATGATGGAGTCATGACTGACTCAATTACATACGTAAGCATCAAAAAATTACAGTATCAAATACTCAATGCATCGGAAGTACCCGACAATCTTCAAATGAAGGCGCCATAAAAGCGAAAAGTGGTGTTGCCGTCAACATCGTTAAATCGCGAATACATGGAACAATTATACTTTGATGGAATGGCAATTTGTAGCCAAATTGGATTTCCGATCTGTTCATTACATTCACTACGATCCATGTTCGGAGGTTACTTAACGATTTACAACCTCGAGATCGTCTGATATAATCTCACGGGTTGTTAAAATGAAGTTTGTTAATCTTGTGATATAACAAAGAAGCATGTCTTAAGCGAGAGTTGTTGCATGTGAGCTACATGAAATTGAATATATAAATCCTTATTGTTCCTTACTCTATACCAATAATTTTAAATTAATATTTTACGTGTTTTTGCTTCTTCGAGATATACACCATTGAGTTCCAAAGGAGGTTTGCCCATTACACATTTTACTTTTCATGCATCGTGAGACAAGTTTCCCACTCGGATGACATCAACAATTATTTCATTGAAATACCGGTGACAGGATGATAAATTGTTAAATCATTTGGTAAAGACACACATGATTCATAGTGTAGTGTGGGTTGGCTATGGTCTTCCCGCACATGAAAAATGGTAAATGCTCTAAATTCTTCCAAAATTGGCGACCTCGAACCATTGTCGATCAAGATGGGTATCCGTCTATCGGAGAAGGGATCTTGTAATCTTTATTCGAAAAGAATATTGTTCTTGATAATAGGTATGTAGTTCCTTATAATGCATATCTGCTCAAAAATATCGGTATGCACATTAATATGGAATGGGTGTAACCAAGGTACTATCGAATGCTTCAAGTATATTAACAGGTTACGATAGAATAGCTGCGGTTGTTCGGACCCGAATCGGACGTCATTTTAGTAGGATGTTGATGAAATCAAACATTACCTTGATTGCGGTATGTTTCCCCAGTGAGGCGTGTTGGAGGATTTTTCGTATCTATCCATGGCGGATCTCATGCAGCCGAAAGGTTATATTTTCATACGGAAGGTGAAAATCCCGTTCTACTGATTATGATTTCATAACAACGTTCTTGAAAAACCAAGCTGTAAAGGGTCAATGTTTCGGCTTGGATGGAGTCAAACAAAAAATACGAAGATCTGAAAGAGTTTAACATACCTATTTTCTTTCCAAGTTCGTTTTACGATAAAGGTACCGTTTATGGAGACCTCGAAAAAGTAAATACGATTAATGCGATTAATTTGGGTTCCTCAAGCGTTGGTGATCTATTACCTTAGAATGATGTTGGCGGTTGTCAAGGGACGACTTGCTGTGATATAAAAAGGTTGGTGGGTTATCCGTGTGATTTTAGAGATGCATGCTTTGAGATGGGATTTCTTAATGATGATAAAAATATGTTGCGACCGTAAATGAGGAATTGGGGTTCCGGCAATTTTTGAGAAGCTTTTTGTCCGTCATTGTTGTCTTTATTAAGTGGCCATGACATGTTTGTAGACTTGGAACTTGCTATCGCGGTATTCTTTATCAACGAGAGAATTGTCCTTTGGAATAAGAGGTACAAATAATAAATACTTCCATACTTATTAAATTCATACAATTTCAAACCATAGCAAACTATTACAATGAGTTTTTCTTTTTATAATACCTTTTAAACTACATTGGATGCGGTACAAAAAGTGCAATCCTTTGTACTTCCATATAAATTTATTACATATATACATTTTCAAACCATACATAAGTCTTGACGGTTCTCATCGTTATAATGTAATTTCAAGTGATGTATATAGATCCTTAACTTTAGAATTTCAATGGGTATCAAACTATTTAAAATATTGCTAAAGTTACATTGAATCAAATTAATCCTACAACATACCCAATACTTCACATCATTTCCATTCACATGATTTACATACTTTCAAATAATCACAATTTCGATAAAAGCGTGTAATTGGTGTCTTCTTACTTGATCGATATCAAAAATATCACATGCTAAAGATATTTTCACTACAATCACGAGCGAGAAGGAGATGCATGATTTATCTTTTTGCCTTAACGACCTTTTCTATGACTAATTAAAACATTCTTAATGTACGGAATGAAAGATGTTGTAGTATTAAGCTGAACTTTACCATCGTCTGCGGCATTTTTTAATCAACCTTTGTCATTTCTTTTATGATTTGTTATATCTTATTTTGGTTTGTATTTGTCTTTGGAAGACATACGATTGTCAAGAGAGGTGACAAACCTCACATTAATTGAGATTGAGAATATGATGCAATCAAATAGAAGAAGCTTGCGAATTCAAAGATATCATGTATCGGTTGTATATAACGCGTAACATGTCGTAATAGGCGATTTATGATGGCGTCATTACGATCTTGATTTAGGCGACAAAACTTCGAATCTATTTACATCACTACGGTATTCCTCATTCTTGAAATCGCCGATGTTCTCATAAAACTACAATTAATGATTCTTTTCATTTGAATGTCAAGATGAGCAACGTGCGATCTTTGGAAACCATTATGGATGCCGTCGACAAACAAAAGCAGTGTTTTTACATGGATCTGGCGGGAACGGTAAAACTTTTATGTGGAGGACATTATCAAGTACGCCCGTTCGAGGATAAAAAATTGGCTGTTGCATCAGTGACATAGCTTCCTTATTATTGCGGTGGTAGAAACGACCCATTCGAAGTTCAAAATACGTTCAACGCCGGCAACTCCACACAATGTTGACAAAGACTACGAACATTCAAATTCGGAAGCTCGATGTCATAATATGGAAGAAACACCCATAGCTCATAAATTTTTTTGAGGCCTTGGATAAGACCATAAGGATGTCATGAGCAATAAGGGTTTTAAATACAATTTTGGTGGTAAGGTAGTTATATTTGGAGGAGATTTCCGTGATACTTCGATTGTTCGAAGCGAGGCCGTTACGATATTATTCATACTTCCATTTGTTCTTCTTATGTGTGGGACTATTGCCAAGTCTAACACTAACAAAACATGAGACTAAAGAATGGAAGGGCGGTACAACCGATGAACTTGCGAGAATTCTCTAAGTGGATATTAGATGTTGGCGGCGGTAAAATATGTGAACCTAACGATGGCTTAGGCGATATAGAAATTCCTCGGTTTGTTAATTTCCAATTTTGAGGATCAATAAGAGCTATAGTTGAAAACACGTACGAATTTGGTTGCAAGGGTTTCAAAATGTAGAATTTCTACAAGGAAAAGCAATACTTGCTTGACCATTGAAGTTGTTGATAAAATTAATCATTCGTATTAGACATGATACGGTAAACTATAGTTTGTTTTGATATTTATTTTAGTGTACATGTTTCGTTATTTAATTATTCTTGAAAAACATATTGGATTGATTCGCGTTATCCATTTCTTAGGTGAGGACAAAGAGTATTTGAGTTTTGATTCGATTGATAGAAGCGATACAAGTTATGAAGCCTATGAATGTCTTACTCGAATTTCTTAGCAAGCTAAGGACTTGGTATTCAAATCTGTTTCGATTAAAGGTTGGTACACCAATAATTATGAGAACTTGGACCAAAGCGATGGTTTGTGTAGCGGAACTAGACTAATTGTTACAAGGTTGGCAAATCGTATTGAGTGAAGATCAGTATGCGGAAAGAATGTTGGTAACATCTTTTACATCCCTCGAATATCTATGTCACCTTAAGTCAGTGGCCATTTAAGTTGATTAGGAGACAATTCCCAATTATTGTGTCTTCTGTGACAATTAATAAGTCTCGAGGTCGATCACTTGTCTCGGTTGGATTGTATTGCCTACTCTGTATTCGGTCATGGCGGTTGTATGTGGCCATTTCGAGATCTGAAAAGCAAAGTGGTCTAAAGATCTTAATACATGATAATATGAATGTATCAACATCTATGACTACAAATGTTGTATCTAAAAGTCTTCAATCTCTTCGTTGATCGGTAAGTACATCATAACAAATCTTCTTTAATATAAATTGTTTAAATGATTCCATCTAATTTGTTCATAATTTATTATGCGAGTCAAATAGTTGAAAACTTACGTTCTGAAGGTGGTTGTGTTCTATCTGAAGTATTTGGATAGTTTATTATTTTGAAGACGGTTTTCTTATTTTGTTACACAATCACGTTTCAGTTAAATTTTTGAATATTTGTGAATAAGTTTGATACACTAAATTTGGCGAATTAGATGAACATTATTTAATTACCTAAAAGCGAATTTTTACTGTTACGTGAAAGTTAGTTCACGTTATATGAAATCTCCAATAACGATGCTGACTTGAAATTATTTCTAACATTTAATTTTAAAATAAACTAATTTGTTTACAAAAATAGTACTAATATTTTCTTTTACTTACCCTTTATTTTCAATTTTCTGAAGTTATAAAATTCCCCTTTTAAAAGTCAATTTTCAAATCCCAATACTTTATTTAAATTATTTTTAATGAGTTGGAGATTATGATAATTTATTATTTTATATTTATTTACATAATAAATTAATTTAATTAAACTTTTTATGAATATATAGATTTATTTATTTATATAAATAATAATAATTGAAATAAATCTTTTACAATATAAGATTTGAAATTATTTTAAATTTATTAGGGGCACAACCGATTGGACTCAATGCTTCACCACCAACATCTTTGTTCTTCAACTGCTAGTGTTTAATACGAATGTTTTGTCTTTTTAAAATCTATATAAAAGCTAGAGTTTTTATAGTGAAACCAATGTGGGACTTAAAATATACAAGCATTGCCATTGCTTTTTGATATAGTGAAAACTATCATAGTTTGTGGCACATGAACTAACTTGATCTTCCACCATAGAATAACTCCTCCAGATGAATGGTTTTTAGATACGAGAAACGAAAGAAAGTCCTTTGTAATTGTGCCTGCCAATTTATAAATACCATGTTGTTTTACACATATCACAGCTACTTGAACTCGTGAGTCATGGAATAGAGTGAATATCACAGTTGCTTGAACTTGTGAGTCATGGAATTAAGTGAATATGAAAATTAGTTTCGGTACCGAAGAAATATTTAAGAAAATACATGGAGCACGCGTGGAGTTTATTTCACAATTTTGTAGTAATAACAAAAGCCTGATGTAAGCCAAAGCTTGTAACATGCTTGGAGTTTAGCATGGAAATCTAATCATCAGTAATACCAAAAGCATCGCTACTTATAGAGACTGTTATCGCAATAGTTCATCAACTATAGTATATAAGAGTTTATTGAAAATGGATAATAATAATGTTGTGTTGTTGAATATGGTAGTAATGATTGTTGTGTTTTCGAAGATGGTAGGGATAATGTTATTAATGAAGATGATGTTGTTGTGTTGTTGAAGAAGAATAGTGAAGTATTATTGATATTATGTTGAGGAAGATGAATAGTGAAGCAGTCTAACAGTGTGTTTGGCTTTCTCCAACGCCAAACCAAACACAACATAAGTCCCACCCCATTTTTATAAGAAAAGTTGTGTTTATAATGTTAACTCTTGCTTGAGTTGAAAAGTCAATATGTAAATCAAAAGGACTAGGTGATTATATGTCTTTTAATTATTAATTGTTAATTAATTTAAAAATAATTAAAATAATTAATTAAAATTAATTTATTAATCCAGTCACTAATTTCATATAATTTAAAATAAATTTTTATTGAATAATCACTTCCACGTATACAAAATTGGAGGAGACTAAAAATTATTTAAAAATAGGAAGATTAAAAATGCATTTCAGACTATTTTTAATTTTCAATTTAAAAAGAAAAGAAAAGGAAAAGAAAAAGACCGAGTTCATACATGCTGCTGCTGCAAAGAACTTAAAAGGACAAGCAGTTTTGCACATATAAAACCATAAGTCCAATCATCCATCCATCTATCATAGGTAGATAATACATTACTTACATATCTAACGAATCAATTTTCAGAGCAAATGACTACTTTTTCTCAGCTTAATTTATGGCCTCTCTTACGTGTTTCGGATTAGGGAAATCATTACCTTTTCCCAATTATAAGAATAAAGGATACTCTCACTTGAGTTCTTACTTACTACTTTCCATCATATTGATTCACAAAATATGTCACTCTTATTGTGCATTCTTATTGTGCATGTAAACATAGATAAATATAAATAATTTTATCCAATATTTTATACTCCTAAGATCGAATATGTTTTTTTTGGTGTACATTATAGAATTTTCTTTTAACCGATATTAACATTTCTCATGCAATATCCAATACACGTAACTTTACCAACAAAATTTTAAACTGTCTCGCTTTAAAATATTTTTTCTTTAGATTATGTACAATGAGGGTGTTGAATAAATTATTCGATAATTAAATGTTTGTAATGGAGTGTTGAATAAGGTGTTGAAAATGTTATAAATTAGTTGAAAGTCTGAATGTTTTAAGGTCCAACTTTATAGCAAAAGCGATCAATTTGTTCGGTGAGGATAACATAAGGAATGGGAGGATTGGATATTCCGATGGTGTATGCCAATCGATTGAGATGAATAGGCGTAGGATGTGGGAGAGATTGCGGAGCTATGCGGTCATGAACAGGCCTTGGCTTATGGCGGGAGATCTGATGACATAGCCTATGTTAGTGAGAGAAAAGGAGGTGCTTTTGTTTACGGGCAAAATTGTAGGGCGTTTTGAGACAATCGGAGGCTTGTAGTTTGATTGACCTTGGTGCGGCAGGCCAAAATTTACGTGGAGGGTGCCATATGTCACGGTGGACATGTGATGTGAGAGATTGGATATAGCTTATAGCAACGAAGAGTGGAAGTTCATGTATCCAGGAGGCTCATGTTAAAGTTCTCACGAGAGTAGAGTTTCGATCATCACCCGTTGTTGATATCTCTAAAGTGCAATGTTTATACTCCCGAACCTAGAGCTTTTAGATTTGAAAGTGTGTGGTTAGTGGAGGCGGATTATAAAGAAAAGATTAAGGAGGTGCAGCAAAGGCGATGAGAACCTCGATGTTAATCTCAAGAATGTTGAGAGGTGCTAAGAAATAGAGGTGTAATCTTAACAACGATTTAAAAAAAGCTTATTAATAGGTTAGATGGTATTGATTAAAATTTGTAGAGGAGATAATGTGCATGGAATGAAAACTAGAAAGGAAGCTTCAAGATGAATACGATCGATTGCTTAAACAAAGAGGAGCTTATGTGGTTTGAGAGATCTAGAGCTAAATGGGTCGTGGAGGTGACATGACATAAAATATTATCATCTAAAACAATTGTGCGTAGAAGGAAAAATAAAATTATTATGCTAAAAGATGATCAAGGTAGGTGGATAGAGGATGAGGAGTTGATAAAAAACATGGTGAATGATTACTATATGCGGTTGTTTGGCTTAGGTGGTGGGTGGAACACTTGGCGTACATAGATTACCTACCAAACATCCTGAGAGTTGTTCTTGTTGGGAAGCAGCGTGGTAATGAGGAGATTAGGCGTGCTTTTTGATATAAAGTCGTGGAAAGCCCTGGACTGATGGCTTTACGTAGGGTTTTATCGTGAACGTGGGACATTGTTGGAGGAAAAGTGTGTGAGTTTGTGAAGAAAATGTGGAGAACCATTGGATATTGTTAGTTGCAATCAAACAAATATTTGCCTAATTCGAAGGTGGATCAACCATAGTTAGTGACACAATTTAGGCCTATATCGTTGTGTAATGTTGTGTACAAGATCATTAGTAAAGTGGTGGTGGAAGGCGAAAGAGCATCACGGATAAGTGGGTTTCTCCATTTCAATGGTTTTGTTCGGGAGATCAATTCATGAAAATAGAATCATAGTGAAGGAAGTCATGCATAGTATGGACAAGCTTAAATGGAAGAAAGGTTTCTTTGCCATTGAGGTGGATTTGGCTAAAGTATATGATAAGATCATACGGGATTTTATTTGGCATGTTGATAAGTGCCAAAATGTAGTTATTTTGTATATACATTTTGTGGCACTTGTCAGTTCTTTGTTGATATTCTTGAATAAATCTCCGTTTTTGTATAAATGTGTACATAATAGAATAATTGAGTTTATGTGTAAATATTGTATCATTTGATAGTTTTTCATCTCTTTATAGGTATTCATTCATAATTGGAGCATTGAGTAATAAAGTGTAGAACACGACAACCGCGATTTGGGCAACTCATCATTGAATAAGGCTCAAATCAAAGAATCAAAATCATCATTTTGATTGATATTTATCCATGGTTAGATAGAGCATTGAATAAGCTTTCTAGCAGCAACTGGGCGCAATTCAGATTACGGTTCTCAAGATATGGCAAAACAAGATTACGAACATAACGAACCGGCGCTTAGCCTCTCGACAGAATTCTTTAAAGGTGCTAAAACACATTTTTAGGTTATGGGTTGGGTATTTTGAGTCCCAACACCATCACCATCATTTCTTTGGTAGATTAGCTTAGAAAACAACATTGGAGCTTGCATTTTGATGATTGGAGGTGGATTGCTCTTGGTTGGCTTGACAACCAATGTAGATTGTGGTTTATCTCTTCTCCTCTTTTGTATTTCTCTTTTGTTGGGTTTGTATGTATTTCTACTCATAACTCTTGTATATTTATCGCTTTGACTTGTATAAAGTTTGCTACTGAATTTGTGTGGTGATTATCTTGGGTTTTTACTTTATGTTAGGGATTTGAGCTTTACTAGGGATAGATTGCTTAGATTCTTACTTAGGATGATTATCTGTTAGTATCGAATACTAGGAATGAGTTTAGATCTAACATTCACTATAAATATCTGAACTTAATGCCTCTGCGTTGGTGAAGTATGCTAGGAATAGTTATGGAGGTGTGATTGACTCTGTGTTGTCGAGGTAGGCCAGAAATGGATATCGAGGTGACTCGGGAGGAATCTCAATTTGGGTTAGGAATAACCAAGGTTGTGAGAGGTATGTGATGACACGGATGAGTATCGTAGGCAGTGTGACATGGGTGGTAGATTTAAATGCATGACGGGTAGTTTACATTCGTTAGGATAAAATATCTAACCTTTAAACTTTTTGTTCATTTACTTTTTGTCTTTTATTTTTATTTCTTTTAATTCCAAACTCATTAACGGTAGAATTTTCGAACGATGAATCAATAACCAATCTTTGTGGACACGATACGATATAACCTAACCGGTATATATCACCCGGTAAAAATAAATACCAACTTTTTGCTTGCTTCTGACAACAAAATGGCGTCGTTAATCGGGATTGGTTTTATTGTTTACGTATTGCGATAATTCCGTTGTTTTGAGTTTGTAATTATTATAAATGTTGTATAGGTTTTGTATATGAACTTGTATATGTTACATGTACATGTTGTGTGTTACTTTCCATACCTACATATTTGTGATTTTCTTAGCTTTCATGTGATGTTGTGAATTGTCTCGTACTCGTAGCGTTTGTTGTGTGGTTGTTAGGATACTTTCTTTAGGTTTGTGCGGTGTGGCAATACCATGCCATGACGAGGAGGTTACTCGCTTGCACAATAAAGGCGTCGAGCTTCTGACGTAAAACAAGCATGTTTGTTTATATTGTTTATATGTGTGGTGACTTGTGTTTTGACAAGTTGAAATAGGACTTGCTCTTAATTTCAAATTTTCACTTTTCAACTTGTTTATTCCTTTTAATTGATTGTGTATTGTTATTTGTTTTGTTTTGTTATGTCGATTTGTTATTTTCCATAAGTTTGTAGTGTTTTAGCTTGTGGAAGTGTGTATGTATTAAATATTGTTTAGATGTAAATGAGATTGTATAGGTGTGTAAGTGGAGCTTGCATAGATTTACTTTATTCTTTGTCATTTTACGCAATGGTATGCGCTGCGCATTTCTGCTATCAGGCATTCTTTTAAAATTTCACTTGGTTTTCCTTTTCCCACTTTAACCAAGGCTTTTGTATTGAATAAAATTAGTATTTTTGTAATTCTTTTGTTGTTGTTTGGACTCAAATTTTGGTTCGGTAACTTGAAGACTTTTGAGGTGATTTTAAAGTTTGATCGTTTCAACTCGCGGATGTATGTAATGATAATTTTCAAAGTTGGTACGTCGGTACTAGTTTATCGCTTTCTATAGCATAACATGTTTAGGAAATTTATCATTTGTATTCATTCTTTTGCATTACTTGCTCATTCTTTTTGCTATTGCATTTTGATGATTGGAGGTGGATTGCTCTTGATTGGCTTGACAACCAATGCATTTGTTGCAATCACCTCATCATGGCAAATAATGCAAAGAATGAATAACATAATAATTATAATGATAAATTTCCTAAACATGTTATGCTATAAGCGATACAGTGGCGATGTATCTACCGTACATGCGGTTGACGATCAAAATCTCTTTACCGAACAAATTGATCAAACAACAGATGAAAAAAATAATTTTATTCAATACAAAAGCAACGGGAAAGTGGAAAAACAGTGATTACAAAGATTCAGCTTGCTACATGTGGGCGCTGGGCACCGGATGGCGTGCGACGGCTGTGAGGCTGGCAGCTCACTGCATCTGATCGTTTACAATCTGAACGTACAATACATCTGCATGCCTAAACACTACAAACTGTGGAACATATGGTGGATGAACAAAAAAAACAAATAACAATACACTGGATTGCGGAATTAACAAGTTGAAAGTGAAATTGAAGCAAGTCTATTCAACTGTTAAAACAGTCATACACAAACAAACATGCTTGTTTTGGGTTGTACTCGACGCCGCTGGCGCGAGTAACCTCCTCCGTCATGCCATGGTGTTGTCACGCGACAAAGAAGATCTGCGTTCACGCAACAAGCGTTGCGGTGCGGACAGTCACATCATATGAAACAAAGAGATCACAAATATGTCAGTATGGAGGTGAACACTAATGTATGTATGTAACAACATCAGTTCATATACGGCCTATATAGCAATACTAAACAAAAGGCAAAACAAAAAAATCGACAACGGACCATTCCGGTGATCAAGGGCATTTGCCGTGATCTTCTGGAAATAAATATGTCGTCTCTGGAATGATACGATCATTTCGAAATACCGTTGATGGTTGGGATGAAATGAAAATAAGGAAAAAAATGAAGCAAAAAGTGAAAGGTTGGCGAGGACGGTCTTCCCGATCGCGAGCATCTGCAATCATGCTGGCTTCTCGCCGTGTCGCGGGCAATCGCGACTGATTCTGACGGTGGTTGGATCCTCGGTGTCCGTTACCGACGACACCAGTCGGTGCGTCACGTAACCTCTGGCGCCAGCGGCGGGCGTGGTCGGATGCCATGGGGCGTGGATCTGGGCTCTTCAGTGTGGTGGGCGGTCATCTGGTGATCCATCCTGGTAAATCAAATCCTGAATAAACAGGATAATCCAGACCAAGTCGTGAAATGGGCTTGCAGCCAGGCGATGGTATCTGGGGTTGTGATGAAGTGCGCAAACAACAGGAGGAGGAGGATAAACCTGGTCGTTGGTTGTCGGGCGATCACCTCCATCATCAATGCACTCCATGTTTTTCTGGCTGAATCAAGGATGGTGATCTGGGACCTAACCAAAATGTTTTGTTTTAAGGTTTGAATCGCGCCGCCAGGCGGCGGTACCAATGGCGCGTTTTGGCCCGTGCTGCGGAGATCGTGGCGGTGCGCTGGTTGAAGGGTTGGAAAGCATTCAATGCTCTATCTCATGGATGCATGGTGATTTTTTATCGATTTTGCCTTCGTGATGAGTTGCCGTGGTTGGCCGTGTCTTCGCGCGCTTACTCAATGCTCAATGTGAATGAACTACTAAAAGGGATGAAAACTATCAAATGCAATATTACACAAAAATTAGTGTTCTGTGTGCACATTGGCGATTGTTCGAAGAATATCAACAAAGGATAATGCCACAAAATGTATAAAAAATTTACACACTATCATGTGTTGTGTGAAATTAAATTACCAGTGTCGTTGCTAAATGTCATCATGCACTCTATTGCTAGTGTGAAAACTAATGTAAATTGGAATGGTACTCGAAATAAGTTTTTTCGGCCAAAGCGGGGAGTTCGACAAGGAGATCCGTTATCTCCATATCTCTTTGTTTTATGCATGGATAAGCTATCTCACTTAATTTAAGAAGAGGTTAGTAGGAATAAGTGGATAGTTATTCGAGTGGGAAGCAGTGGTAGCTTTATATCCCATTTAATGTTTACCGACGATTTACTTTTATTTGGGAGGCCACGAGAAGACAAATGCAATGTGTAACGAGGTCTAAATGAATTTTGCAAAATGTTTGGGCAGAGGTGAGCAAAGAGACAAGTATCATGTTTTAAAGGCATTACGAGATGCATCTTTATTAAGCGATACATATCTCGGTTCAGACTATAGCAGTTTGGAAAATACACGGAGCCCTCTTAAAGGAAGAAGATCGTAAACTTGATTTGTCAATACATTATCGATCAAAGGATAATAAATTATCTAGTTGGAAGAGAAACAACATGTCTTTTGCAGTAAGAAGAACTTTAGTGAAAAGTGTGATGGAATCTATGTTGTCGTATTCCATGATGACTAATTGTATCCCTAAGGCCTATCTTGAGGAGATTGAGTGCATGCAGCATAAGTTTTTGTGGGGAGACTCGGAGGAACATAGAAAATTTCATGTTGTAGGGTGGGAAATGGTTCAGATGCTGAAATTTACGGGAGGCCTTGGTCTGCGGAGTCTAGATGATATGAACAAGGTGTGCTTCAAAATGCATTTGGAAGCTTATGAATAATGCTCAGGATCTTTGGTGCAAATTGTTGAGAGGCAAGTATAAAGTGGAACAGTTGGATAGGAACATTACTGATAAGTGGAAAAATTTAGTTATTTTGTATATATGTTTTGTGGCACTTATATTTTTGTTTGTTAATAATCGTTGAATAACCCCAATTTTTGTTGTAAATACGTTTTATTGTGTTTTGTGTACGTAATGTACCATTTGATAGTTTTGTATCTATTTTTGTAGGTATTTGTTGCATATTTGGAGCATGGAAGAATAAAGTGTCGAAGACGCGGCTCTGAAAAGACGCATTTTTGGGAAGAAAAACAGCAACTTTCGCGCTTAGCGCGGTAAATTGGTTAGGAGTAATAATGTAATAAAGTAAGTCGCGCTTAAGCGTGATCTGGATTTTGTTTTATAAATACTTTTCAAAGCAGTTTCTAGGTTATGGTTTTGGGGTGGTTTTGATCCCATTTCCATCAACCTTCATTTTAGTAGATTAGCTTAGAAAACAACATTAGGGCTCGCTCATGGATGATTGGAGGTGGATTGCACTTCGATTGGCTTTGACAACCAGTGTAGATCTGTGGTTTATCTCTTCTCCTCTTTGTGTATTTCTGTTTTGTTGGGTTTGTATGTATTTCTACTCATAACTCTTGTATATTTATCGCCTTTGGCGTTATATAAAGTTGCTTTACAAATCGTGTTGGTAGTTGTCTTGGGTTTTACTTTATGTTAGGGATTTGAACTTTACTAGAGATAGATCGCTTAGATTCTTACCTAGGATGATTATCATTAGTTTCGAATACTAGAAATGGGTTTAGATCTAACATTCACTATAGAGTATCGAACTTAGTGCCTCTGCGTTGGTGGTATGCTAGAGATGGTTATGGAGGTGGCCACTTGACTTTTGTGTTGTTGAGATAGGCCAAACATGGCTATTGAGATGATTTAGGAGGATTCTCAATTTGGGTTAGAAATAACCAAGGTTGTGAGAGGTATGTGATGACAGGGCGAGTATCATATCCAGAGTATGACATTGGTGGTAGATTTAAGTCCGTGACGGGTAGTTTACATTCGTTCGGATAAGCTCTATCCTTTATACTTTTGTTAATTTACTTTTGTCTTTTATTTTCATTTCTTTTAATCTCAAACTCATTAACGGTAGAATTGTCAAACAGCGAATCAATAACCAATCTCGTGGACACGATCACGATAACCTAACCGGTATATATCACGGGTAAAAATAATACCAACTCTTTGCTTGCGCTTTACGCGCCAACAATTACCACTAGGGAGTTGCTCTAGTCTATGGAAAAAATTATATTGTTCGGAATTATGGCAAGGGGACGGTGGTGTATAGGTGATGGAAGGAGTATTGATGTGTGGAAAGATGTTTGGATGGGTGAAGAAAGATGTCTTGATGAATTGCTTGATGTCATTCCAGAGTTGATAAATTAGAAGGTGTGTGACATGATAAATGAAAATGGTGATTGTAAGTGGGAGATAATTAATGAATGGCTACCCATGAGTTATGTCTCAGTGAGCTTGTACTCCACCCATGTTTTAAAGCCGACATTTTCTTTGTTGCATGAGCGGCTTATGGAAACTTTTCTTTTAAAACCATGTTTAACATTATTGTTGGTTTTGAAAGAGATGATGGGGAGGAAAATTGGAATAATATTTGGAAGATTGATGCGCTATAGAGATGTCGTACTTTCTTTTGCCTTTCAATCATGACCGTATTCTCACAAATTTTGCTAAAAGTAAATTCGGGTTAACGTGTTATGTGTGATTTATGCAAGAAAGTTGTGAATATACTACGCATGTTGTTAGAGATTGTGAGAGAATCCGGATGTTTGGAAGAGTTTGGTGGAACAATTTGAGGGCACTTTTTTTCTTTGAGTCTTGATGATTGGTTCATGTTAATGGAAGTGCGGATAAGGAGTGGATAAATATTTGGGCTATTGCGTGTCATTCTTTACGGATGTGGCGTAATAAAGAGACACATGATCCAAATTTCCTCGGACCTTTTGACCAAACAAATCATACTCTCAAGATTAATCGTGAGTATGGTTTGTCAAATTGTTGAATAAGAGGTGATGTTTCAAGAGATGGATGGCGGGCGTGGAGAATGGTTACCTCCGAAGCGATAGTTATAAAATAAATATTGATGGTGCTAGTAAAAGGACGGTAGTGCAGGTGTGGAGGGATAATTCGGGATGAATATGGTAGATGAATTTGTGGGTTTGTAAAGTATGTGGGCAAATCGGTGCTTTTGTTGTGGAACTATGGGGTGTGATGGAAGGTATTAGGCTCGCTAAGAATTTGAGATTAAGGAAAGTCGTGTTTGACATTGATGCGATGTTGGTAGTGCAAGCTCTTGATACAAGGAGAACAAATTGCGTGCGAGTGCGGCTTTGGTGGATAGGATTAAAGAGTTATCGGTTGACTTTGACGATTGTCAGTTTGTTCATGTGCACACGAAGTCGAATGCTTATGCGAATGCTATAGCAAAGGCTGCTGTTGCTAATAAGCAAAGTTGTGTTTTTAATGATCCTCCTGATTTCTTAAAGCAGTTGATTAGGATAGATTATGGTGGGAGTGATATTCACCCTCCGATTTTTGTTTCTTAGTTTCTTATTTTTTGGGGCTTAGGCCCTCCTTTCACTCAAAAAAAATGGTGTTGAAAAGATTCAACATGTTGAATGAGAGAAAATAGGGGTCACATATAATACTTTGCAGAATCTTATTCATTGTTGTGATTATTTACAGAATCTTTTTAGTGTATTGTGAATGGTGGTGGAGTAGGATGTTGAATTTTATTAAATAAAACTATTGTAGTGAGTAAAAATTGAATGGATGTTGAATTATTAGGTGAAAGAAAGAGAAGTTGATATGAAAAATAAAAAGTGAAAAAATAGGGTGTTGAATAATAAAACAATTTTACATAGTCTTAGTAATAGAATTTCGTGGTGTACATTTGTAAATTAGTTATGTACTGATAAATTATTAAATTATTAAAATATTTTTTAAAATTTTAAGTGTGATATCGTAAGAAACACATCGTTGATCGGTAATGCATATTTTTTCTCTTATTTAATTTCTTAAATGATATATTAAATATTTCAAATTATTATTTAATATAATTATAATATAATTATAATATAATTAATTGATAATTTTATAACAAAATTTTTAAGTAATAATAAATAGAAATAAAAAATTTAAGGTAAAATATTGTTTTCGGTGCTATATGTTTACGTCAATGTTTATTTTGGTCCCTTAACTTAAAAAAAGTTTATACTAGTCCCTTAACTCTTCAAAACGCTTCATTTTAGTCCTTTTTATCTTATTAGCGACGAAAAAACTCAGAAATTAGTCGTTAAATTCGTTGCTAATTAGATAAAAATGACATAAATGAAGCATTTTGAATAGTTAAGGATCAATATAACGTTTTTAAATTAAGGGACTAAAATGAGTCTTGACATTAACATACGGATAAAAAAAGAATATTTTGCCAAAATTTAATTAGATAAATCAATTAAATATTATAATACAATTAAAATTTTATTATAATTATTTAAGCAATTATTTATATTATGGACGAGAATCAACGAGGTGGCACTTGTTGTTGAGGTCTCTGGAAATTTTAGTGAGATGGTTGAGCACAAGTCTATGCCTCATCATGAAGTAAAGGTAGTTTATGTTCTGAATCAATCAAATGTCTAAATAGTTAACGTTTAGTTCAACTCAAATTCACTCCAAATGATCTAAAGTATAAAGTTATTTCACACAGAATGTAAGATACATTTTTCTAATCTCTATTTTTTATTATATGCATCTTGATTTTTGAATTGATTTGGGTGTTAGAATGTTACTCTTATAGGTACATCATCTGTAATGAATATCAACACCACTTGTTTGAGATCCCTTTTCAACCGATTACATTTATTTATGATTCAAGAAGGAATAATGGCACCATCTGTGGGAACCGAATTCTAATTCTCATTTTCCACAATTTCGTGTTCGCTCTTCATTAGCTAATTCAATAAACTTGTGAATCAATGAATCAAGGCGATCAAAATCGAATGTGAAGATATGTCGTGTTCGATCTAATTGATCATCATTTCAACCCAGTTAATCAAATATTTGTGTTTGTGATTCTAGCAAGAATTCCATAGAGTGAAACAAACTAATTATCTTATATCCAAATACATATCTACTAGAATTATTGAATAATGGAGTTAGTTACCTCCAATTATCTTGACGATTCGATCAAACCTTGATCTCACATCACTCAATTATTTGTCGTTAATGTTATACTTATCGTGGTCACTTTAGAGATGTGGCGAGTTTATAGTTATGGCTAGCGTAGATCCATTATCGGCACCTTCTCTGAACGGAGGATCACGAACAATAAACATAGATC
This sequence comes from Vicia sativa, assembly GCA_021764765.1. NCBI lineage: Eukaryota > Viridiplantae > Streptophyta > Magnoliopsida > Fabales > Fabaceae > Vicia > Vicia sativa. The sequence goes on from CM038793.1 coordinate 319,645,521, forward strand.
GTCTCATACCGGATCGATAGATCGTGATAAAGTTTGTATTTTTATTAAACTTACATAATCGCAGTGAAGCAAACTTCAATCGAAATTATATGCGGTTAAAGTAGTGACCATAATGGATAGTTTTACACACCGACGTGATGCAAAGTGAATTTTTTACTATTATATGTTACACTTCTCCATCACAGTTTGGGCGCATTTGCTTTCAATGGGGTTCTCTGGTATGGTTAATCTTTCACCTAATAGTTTAATATTGCATCAATAAATGAAAATCTCGGCGAAATACACTTGAAGAAAGAGGATATGGAGCAAACTACGATTAAGGGTTGCACGATGATTACTATAGTTTCCAAAAATTTAGGAATACAAATGAGAAAAATCACGGTGATAACTTCAAACAAGTGTGCCGATAATGTTGAAGTAAGAAAATAAGGTCGTATCCATATAGACTACTATTTAACAAAACAAATATTGTGCAATATTTAGAAAGTTACAAATGAGGTTCGAGTTTTAATGGGAAAAGTAAAAGTTGTTATGAAATAATTAAAGAGAAATTAGGTTTATGAATCTATTATTTCTTCCAAATTGATGTCTAATGTATTACATGAATGAAATTGTGTTATGTTTCCACAATAAATTAACAAGTCCACTATACGAATCCTTTGGTGTATAACTCATGATTTCTACGAGGTCATATCCTATTAAACCAACGTAAGTGAAATCGAGCAATGATACATCGTTAATTTAATGACACTACTAGAGGTCACATATCCTTATTTAACTAGCGTAAGTACAATAATTACCCTAGTTCAAATGCACATGATAAGGGTAACTATTCCATATACGTCCATGATCATATTAATAGAGTATCTCAAATAATATGCATTAAGAAAAAGAGGTAATTAAATAGAAACATAAATTCAATTAAACATGCAATAACAAATTAGATATATGTCCCCAAAGGTTCAAAATAAGTTCATGCTACAAAACCTAACCTAGGAATGGTTAGTTATTCATATTGATAAAAACAAATACCATCTAGGAATGGTTAGTTATTCATATTGATAAAAAAATACCATACAATAAGATGGAGGTTGAATAGAAAAATCCTTGAAGAGCTGGACTCCAATGGCTCTCGATGCTCTCCAAATCTCACTTTCGGTACTTTATTTCGCCACATGTAGTCAAACTTCACAGAACCCTTAAAAAGATGTCAAAAATCCTCTTTTAAAGTTGTTAGAAATAACTTCAATGCGTTAGAAAATATCCAGAAAAAGGGCATGTCACGCGCGATATAGATAGTTTTGTGCGCGATGTAGCTTTTACAGCTCATCACGCATGCGAAGGCGCATAGTGACCAGCGTGGTTATTCTAGTAACTTTGCTCTATTTTTCTCCTTTTCAGCCAATTTTCGCTAAGTCCCTATTTATTAGTACTTGGTCATTTTTGCATCATTCTTTGGCGATTATACTTCATGTTTGACTTGTTTTCTTTTATTCTTCACCCAAATATATGCAATGACAGTGTCATCACAACACCAAACTTAATATGTTGTTTGTCCTCAAGAAACTTGTCTTCAAATGCACATTTCAAACAGAAAAACAAATTGCAAAAAAAAAAGATCATCACCATACAATATTTGTTTTACCTGATCATCATTCCAGTTGTCGATTCAATTAATCAAAATTGGTAAAGTTCTTACAACATAACAAGTACTTGACCTGCCTCTCGTCTTAGTAATTCACTCTCGTTGATAGGATAATTACACAATCAACATACAAAAGTGTTTTACTATACGTTTATAAAATTTCTAACAAAATCAATTATAATAATCCAAACACACATTCTTAGAGGACTTTTAATGTTGTAATGGGGCTTATGTTAAGGTAAGATAACTTGATTGAAAATGAGAGGGGGATCTCATATCTAAAATATTTCTAGGTAGTAGTTGCACAAGATAGTGATTAAGAGAAAGTTGTAAACATAGACTATTTAGGCTTTGAACTAATATTGTCATAGTGAACTTCCTTCCTAACTTGATAACCCTCAAAGTAGGTGACGTTGCACTGAACTAGGTTAACAATTACATGTGTTATTTATCATTCTACAATTTATTTCTCCATGAGTTACAATTTTAATATATTCAGTTTTGTCTATCAACATATGTCACAACATATGTTTTGACATTAATGTTATGATGTTGGGACATCATATTAACATTTTAAAAGTGTTAGAATTTCGAATTTAACGTGGAGATTCATGAGAATTAGAAGAGTTTCATAAGCGACATAATTGTTCTCGTTGGAACCGGCGATAGATATAAGAATTGTGTCTATTAGGGTGGCAAGGTGCTTGTGGTTTGATAAAGTCAGGTGGAACTAAAATGTTAGAACTCTAACGTCCAAGTCAGTGAATAATCGTGAGAAGTAATAATGCGATTAAGAGTGAGAACATATACCTAAAAATAACATACGGTGAAGCTTATACATGGGAGAATGTTAAAACCGTCTTGTATCTCCTGACATGTGAGGGGGAAAAACGTATGATCAAATCTGAAAACATGTAAACTTTGAGTGGAAGGGAACAAGTGTCAGATTATTTTGCATTATCCTATTTGATCTTTAACTCTTTTGCGAACATGTCTTTTAGATTTGACTATCATGTTATTTGCCTCCAATATTTTGGACCTTCGGCCGAATCGAAACAATTATATGATCTAAATATGAATTTTATTATTTTTCAAAAATATAAGGTTTGATTTTTATTTTTATTTATAATATTTATTTTTCATAAAAAATAATAGAACTTAAATGATTTTTCAGTTTTTCATTTTTTATTAATTATTTTTTTGAAATTTAAATTTGTAATTCATCTTAATTATTTATCTTTTTTAATCTTAAAAATTCGTGATTCTGAATACTAAAATGTATATTTGTGTCACCACTGAAATACTTCTTTTAAATATTTTATTAGTTTTTAAAAGTTATTAATTATAAATATTAACAATTTGATATAAATACAATGAAACATTTAATTAAGAATTAAATATTAGACCAAATATTTATATTTAATTTAATTTAACTAATAGACATCTATGAGATCGTCTATTTTCTATTATATCATTTATCAATAATTTTTATTAAGAAAATTAAATGATTTGAAGAAGGCTCAGAAAAAGTTATTAAAAATATTATTAAAAAAGATTTCAAAAATAATGATTTATACAGAAGAATGATCATAAATATAACCAATTTTATTTGATGGAATAAAACTTAATTGTTGTTGTATACATAATTTTTTTACAAACAATTTTCACTCAATTTTTGTTATTAAATATCATTCATTCACAAAATTTTAAAAAATAATTTTCACTCGATTTTTGTTATCACTAAAACTTACTAGTAGTATGTTGTTCATTTTGATAGAAACTTAAAAATAATAAAATAAAGGTAAAGAAAATTATGAGTGAAACAACAACATTATTTAAAAAGTTTACGAGTTACTAATAAGATACAAGAGGAAGACTTGTTTGGTCACAAGCCCAAATATTTGGTGTTGGATACACACAACTTTTTAACAAAAATTTTTTAAAAAATAATCTCATCATATTATTTAATATTATTCTAAATTTTTGTTTTTTAATATATTTATTTATTTGAGTGTATCTATATATAAAATATTTAGACTTGTGTCCCAGATACTAGTATTTCTCAAGATACAAAGAGAAACCAATAGCCATGAGTTAATGCTAATTCCAACACGACAGAGATTGCAGGGTGTGTCCTGTCAAAGATAATTTCAAAGTCTCCATTTCCCCATTCTCCTATGTACAAAAAAGTCTCCACTCTCTCAAGTACCTACCCACGTGACTTATCTACACTATTTTCTTGAGTAAACAAAACAATTAGCACTAATTTAAATATCAAAATTTGAATATATTAAAAATCAAATCAAAACAAAAGATAGTAGTACTAGTTTATAGTATTAAGGATGGGTTTTTTTGTTAAGCAAGATGATAGATACTATTAAGGATGGTTAGTGATACTATTAAGGATGATTAAAAATAGGATTAGGTTCTCACAATTAGAAAAAGAAGTAGTAGTATATCACGTTGACGCAAACTTGAAGTTGATACCAACATACTATATACTATTAAAAATGGTTTCTATGTAGTGAGAAAGACAAAGCGCCGTATGTTGAGAAAGCAGCGACAACACAACAGAGACAAAGCAAAGGAAAGGAACTAATGGACCACACAGTATACCCTTATTTTAAGACTATACCCCACACTTTCCCTTACGTACCCTCTTACTAATAACAGACTCCATCTATTCCTACGAATAAAGCCTACTCATATCCCTCCTGTAAGCCATCCCTCCAAAAATATTATAAAATATTACCATTCGTCCTATATATACACTTCCTGCACCTATCTCTATCTCTCACTTTCCCTCCATCTTCTTTGTTGAACAACTTTCTTTGTCTTCATCTTCTTTGAGAATGAGGTGCTGTTTTGAGCCACAGTGGTGTTTGTGCATGGGAAGAGAAGTTGAGGAGCTTGTTTTGGAAAGTTAGAGCTGATTTCAAGAGACAAATGAAGAACAAGAACAAGAATTTCAACTACGATCCTTTTAGTTACTCACTCAACTTTGATAATGGCAATTTTGGTTTCTTTTGCTGAAAAAATAGAGACAACAGTGAAGTTCATGTTAACCTAGCTAGCTACAGTGTCACTTTTTTTGGTTGTTGATTATGTATATGTTGTGTTAACTCTTGTAATGTTTTGTGGTGTATCAAATCATATTAATGAAGAGAATGATACATTTGTGTTTTACAGTGTTTGTGTTTATGTTAGAATCATAGAATGTTGCAAATTGCAATGCATTTATTAAAGAATGATAATTTGGTTGTGTTTTGAGATTCTCACATTCTCTACAACAGTAGTGTGTTTTAATGCAAATTCTATTGTGTTTAGAATTTTTCTAGAGGAACATGCAAAGGGTTTCAGCTGATGGTTACTGTAGTGTACTAGTAGGTGGTAGCAGTGAGTTCATGACATTGACTGGTCATCACATCGAAAATCTGAAGAAGAAAAAAAAAGAAGCTCTTTTCAAATCAGTTTGCCGCAACGGTATAATGATGGGGTTTGTTGTAGCTTCTGATTTGTGATGTTTCAGTTTAATAATAATGATATTTTAGACTAGATCTGTGGGTCATTCTTATGTGAAAAAGGTTGAACTAACTCCTACATCATCAACCAAAATGTAAGGTACTACTAGTATAAGTTGGAGAAAATTTATGATACAATGGGCAGTTCTCACCCGTCACCTCTAATGAGTATATGTGGGTCTAATATTTAACATATATTAAAAAATTGTCGAAATTAGCTAAAATATTCTTTTCTAAAAAAATTATATTAATTAATTAATAAAATAACATTTAATTTTTTAATTTTTTTCATATAAATTGTCAATTTTTATTAATCAATTAAAACTAAAAAATTATCTTACATTTAGTTTATTTTTAATATTATATAATTTAATTTAAATTATGTATCTAAATACATCATTATCAATTTACTTATATTTTTATAATCTATTATTTATTTTATATTTTATTTCATAATTTTTATTGTAGTTTCATTAAATACTAATTAATATATTATTTAATTTAATAAATTTAAAAATATATTTTATGAAATTGAATAATACTATATATTATTCATACAACTAATTTTTATCTTACAATCAATTCAAATTATTACAATTATTTTTAAATATTTTTTTTTCTCTCCATATCACAAGTTTTCTAAAAATTATTTAATACATTAGTTTAATTTAACATTATAATTTAATTTAAATTCACATGTATATCTAAATAAATCATTTATCAAGTTTAGCATTATATTTTGTATAATTATATTATTTATTGTAATATTTTATTTATAATTTTTATTGTACTTTCTCATTAAATACTAATTAATCTATTATTTAAATTTAATAAAATTAAAAATATATTTATGAAATTGAATAATAATATATCTCATTCATACAACTAATTTTTTATTTTATGGTTACATAAATTTTACCATTATTTTTAAATATTAATTTTTTTCTTTCTCCATGTCACAAGTTTTTTTTAAATTACTTAATACATTAAATTTATTTAACATTATGTAATTTAATTTAAATTCAAATGTGTATCTAAATACATCATTTGTCAAGTTTAATATATTTTGTATAATTATATTATTTGTTGTAATATTTTGATTTCTAATTTTATTATACTTTTTAATAAATATGAATTTTTTATATTTATATCAAAATTATTTTATGAATTTGAAATAATTCATTCAAAGCTAATCGGGTCTCCATTAGTTTTTATTTTAAAGAAAAAAAAAACTTAGACTAATAAATTTATTTGAATGTTTGAATTAATTAAAGCTTGATTATTAATTTTGAATTGATTATATGTACATATGGTTTTAACTTTAAGTTTAAATTTTTGATTTACTAATTTTTAAAATAAAGTGAGTTTCCATTTAAGTAGTGGCACAATCTCATATTACATATCACTCAAAAGTAACATAACTTCTTTAGATGGTCATTAAATTAAAAAATTATATAGAAGGACAATCTGAAATTTTTTATGAGTGGGCGACACATTATATATATATATATATATATATATATATATATATATATATATATATATATATATATATATATATATATATATATATATATATATATATATATATATATATATATATTATTTATTTATTTTTATTTATTTTTTATAAATAACAATTCTCACCATGTTCACACACACACACACATATATATATATATATATATATATATATATATATATATATATATATATATATATATATATATATATATATATATATATATATATATATATATATATATATATATATATATTTATTTATTTTTAATAACACCTTAATTCCTCTACTTAACACACATTTTCTCATCTAACATGATTTCAAAGAAAATTGGTATGTTTGTTTCTCACTATGTAACTCCGATTAAAATAAAAAAATTGAAACATTAGGTTCTATGGACCATCTTAAGACATCCTTGATTCGGTGGTTAGATAGGAGATCTAAGATGAAGAAGTCATTAGAATTCAAATGCTTAAACGCTCCGCCTGATAGGAGAACAACAACGTTGGGATGATCTCAAAAATGGCGAGGATGTAATGGTGATGATGCATGGATCGAATGAAATTATTTGACAGTTGTAAATTCTTAGATATTTGTCATATTAAAATAATTAGATTTGTTATCTGTGTTGTTGTTTTAGTTATGTTTTGTGTTATTATTATACATACTTGATGCATACAATGATTATGTTGTAAGCTTGTTGTGCAGGCGGGATGTTTCATGTGCGTCCGACCTGACGACATATACCGTAATTTCTTTATAACATAAAGATATTCATTTCAGCTCAAAGGCGTGTGTTTGTTGACGACCATTTTCTTCCTCCACGTTATAATCGTTATGCCAACTACCCTCCATACTAATAATCCTTTTTGCTACCATTGGAAAGCATTATTGAATATGCGAGTAAGGTTTCTGCCTTATGCGGGTGATAACATTGATAATGCATCAAGATGAACACTGACATTGATGACATGGGATCAAGACATTACAAAAGGCTTGAAAATTTGATCGCACCAACAAGATGGTAGTAGAACCCTACACTTTTGCCTTAATATCCCTGGTGTGGTCAATTATCTCTTACACATAATTTGTGGTTATGACAATTGAATATTGAAACATGATGTGTGTTGGCTTTTGTAGTTTCTTCCTTCATAAATTGCATGCAACTTTCACTCCACAATTGTCTGATTGTAACCTTTGCACTCCACTTTTCACCTCTTTTCATGAATAACGAAGCCATTATAAAATAAGTTGATCTCCCAAAGGGTTATGGGAGGTCTTATGCCTTGAAGACATCGTTCATTGATTCCATAAATTTTGTTGTCAGTGGCCTCATCATTGTCCATTGTTAAATGCCTCGTTCATTCTCCACCGAATATTATCAACCCCTATCCGCATTGGATTTGACAATATGATCTCGCGATAATGTTGGAATGTTGGTTGAGTTAATGCATACCCGCGTTCACAAGAGTTTTTGAAGAATCTTTCTTTGATCTCCGCATGAAATTTTGTGAAATATGTCTAGTCAAGAAACACTACGTAAAAGGGGTCGTGTCAATCGTTAGCACAATTATTGATGCACTCTTAATAAAAGTATGTACATAAATCAAATAGAGACCAAATTGCGAAACAATGTGTGTTCGAAGATTCTTGAGAAAGAAACTTTAACCACCATCATCTCTTCGACTAGAGTAAATGATTGGGAAAGTGTTCTTTTTGTCATCTTGTAAATACGCCATTAGTAGTGTTCCTTTCTATTTCTCGTACAACCATGTCATCTATTTGAATAAAAGGTTTGCATAATAAAGCCTACGATGCAAGGTTGACACCTAAAGCAGTCGATGAAATATTCTATTTCATTTACACAAGTTCGTCAGGCATATAAAACAATTTAACATAATCGATAACTATATCAATGAAGTACAGCCATCGAGCGTTTTTATCTTAAAAGGAGAAAGGTAGCATCGCGAAAACCTAAAAGGATAAGGCACGGTCTTAGAGAGATAGGAGTAAGGAATTACGAAGGGAAGGTATTAGCAGCGTCCATTATATATATCCATATTTTATACATATATTTGTGTTTAAATCTATTTACTATGAGTACTATAATTGTATGCTAAAATAAAATGCATGTGAAAGGAAAATAAAGAAAACACGGGGAAAGAAGAGTATTTACAAAAGTTTGCTCGATCGATACAAGATACTATTCCGATGCAATGGGAAGTCGATGGTTCGGCTCAAATGTTTGGTGGGTTATGTGTTTTTTAATATGAAAATTTAAAAACAAAAAACTTAAGTATTTGAATTTGGTTGGTTGTTTACCTTAGAAAAGGAGTTTGAACCATTAGTAAGTGTTTAATTTGCAAAAGAAAAAAGCGATTTTAGTTTTGTTCTCGTGGATGCAAAAGACTAGAAAATGAACAAGGGAAACTATCTAATGCTATCCCTAATGTCATCATGCTGGATTACATCCTAAGGTCTAACTCGAATCACTAACTAGGTAAGTCGAGAAATCCTAAAGACATGCAAAGTTTACCACCTAGATCTATATACTGTCTCGAATACATTAACTAAAGTGATCGAAGGCGACAAAAGGGATAAAGCAAACAAGTGCTTTAATGACACTGAACAATGTCTGAAAACAAATGGCACCTGGCGAGGAAGGAGAAGTATAGCCTCGGCGTGCGCATACGTGAGTCGACGAGGAGCCGACACGTCGATTTCTGTTGAAGAGCAAATGATGCGGGTTAGCAACTCAGAACGAAGCGTGGAAGTCGAAATAGGGACTCTTACCACTTTTATTGACTCGATAAAAGCAACACGATTCGCGTATGCGGATACCAGGACTAGAACGTGCGGGGTTATTCTTGACTATAAGCTTGCCCATATCGATGACTGATGACGAAATATAAAAAGCGGGACTTTGCTTAGTGGTACCCATCACATTGTCCCTAACCACTCGACTTTGCAAGCACAAATGTAACACTTCTTGAGAAATTACCTCCCTATACGGATGGAGGATTTAAACAAACGAAACCTGATTGTAAGAATTGCAAGCGGGTCTTTAAATAAACGAGTTCTGTATGCTCCATACAGGCCTTCATACATCTCTATTCCTACTTCTCATGGCAAAAGAAATTTGTAAGTCCTACTTCTCATGTATCTAGGAAGCGGTAAGAGAATGCAATAAATAAGTAAATAAATGTAGGTGAATATTAAATCAGAAGGCCGCATGATTTGTAGAAATGAAAACTTGAGTAAACTTCCATCAACAATGATGATAAAGAAGCTCGATCAATATAATCCGCAATTGATATAGGTGCAACATGTGCATGTAACAAGCGATCTATAGTGATCAGAAACCTGCAAGGTACATATCGGACAAAACAACGAGAATGTGTTTCTGAAATATGAGAAAACACAAAGCAAAATCGTTTAAAGCAAAAGCGAGAACCACAAAGAAGTGGTAACCACGGGAAGTGGTAGGTTGGTGTACCTGATTGGGTACCTAACAAAATATCCTCGATGTACCTTATGATCCATGAACATGTAAAAATAACAAGAGCGGAAATATAATTGCATATTCACATCACATGTCAAAATATATTCAAAAGGTGAAGAAGTGGAATGTAAATGTATATAGCAACATAAGAATGGAAAATAGTGCGCACACACATAATGTAAAACGACTCATGAAACGATATCCTTCGAGCTAAGTCCATTACAATAGTTCTCAAATGCAATTATATTGGTTCTACATGGATGCTATTATATGACTCAATTAGGGTTCTAAATAATCGCCAACTATCTAAACATGCCAACATATTAGTCAAGAGATTAGTTGAGGGTTAGAATTGATTATTAGACATTATATACAAAGAAAATCAACACTGAAGGTATGTGTATGCGTAGTTTACAAAGGTTAGCTCCGACACCTTCGGTCAAAATCACCATTAAGGATAAATATGAAAAGTGAACCAAAACAGAGCCACAAGCTAATGAAAACAATCAATAATTTATCAAAAATATGGAAGCTATGCCGCATACGGTCTCAAAAATCACAGCAGTTGATCAAATCTCGTTTAAAATACAATTTTTCATGAAAGTCGCAGTCAATTGGCAGAAACATGTCCAAATCTAATTAGATTCGTAGAGCTTGAATGACTCGAAAAACATGATTTATTGAAAAGTGAAAAAACTTATTACGGATCAAAAGTTGACCAAACAAATATTATGTAACTTTATCAATTTTCAAAGTGTCATTTTATTTCACAAACTCAAATAAACTTGTTTCCAATGTGTTTTAGTGGTATTTAGATGAATAAAAATGCAAGTGTATGATATCATGTGCAAGTGATACATACTCAATGCAAATACTACCTAAATCTTTATGCAAACATGTAAGAATGTTGAGAAATTAGATGTTCAAAGTGTCAAAGTGTTTGTGAAAAGTGAAATTTCAACATATTTTCATATCATCAAGTTGAACAACACCACATCAAATTAATTCAACTATCCTACATGCAAATTATGAATATGCAAAGATGCAATTTATGTCACAATTTATGAAAATTCAAGTGTGTGTATGTTGTGTGCAATGTAAATTATATTCAAGTGTACCTAAAAACTATATGTTAGTTCTTACATTTCAACATAATTTTAATGCACAAAATAAGCCTCAAATTAATGATTCAATGCATACAAAGAATTTACATATTACTTATGCATGATCATATAATTAGTGATGCAAAATGCTCATAAGCACCTAAATACAATGCAAAGTCACAACACAAGTGTAGGTGTGTGTAGTGTAGAAAGTTTGACACCGACACCTTTAAGGCTCCAAAACGGATCATGATCAATGGTTGACAAAACAAATGCTATAATCGGAATCCACAGGAATTTGAGAATCTCAATATTCAATTTCAAGAAATTCAACAATTGAAAAATCGATTGAAATAAGCACTTAAGTAAATAAGCACTTACTTGTACTTGAAGCTTTGAGTTGAAATTGATGAGGAAAATCTTGTAATTCTCCAGAAAATACCAAATCAAAGTTGAATTGATGATAATAATAGTGGAAATCTTGAATCCTTGGAGAATCAATGAGAGAAAACTTATCTTCACTTCGACACCATAAACTCTCTTGATGTTCTTGATTGATGAAAAACTTGATTTGATCCTTGAGAATTGAAAGGAATAGAAGAGTATGGGGCTGTAACGGAGAAGAGAAAAAATAAGAAAAAAAAAGTTTTCAGTAGCGGTGGTTTGGAATTCGGTGGTGGTTGTTGGTGGTTGTGCAACTTTGAGTTGAGAGAGAATTGAGAGAGAGAAAGTGAGAGCTCTTGGGTCAAATTTAACAAATGATTCTCTCTACCAATTTTGGAGTGGTAAAATATATTTATAATATGAAAAATTGGGCTTGGAGTGTCGGATCCACAATTAAGTCTAATCCGATTATCAAAATGATTTTCACACAATCCAAAACAGCCTAATCCGTGCGGAATTTGAAGTCGGAATGTAAACGAAAAATGTCCAGAACGCGATTTTGCTTGCGTGAATCAAAATTTCGACGCAATCAGATGAATGGTCAAGGTGATATGAATTTTTAAAGTTTCAACCTTTATTTACCCGGATGCAGAAATTCTCAATGCGCTCTTGGGAAAATGCCTCGAACGAGGATCTTCTGATCAAAATTTGCAATTGAGTGTTTATGAGACAACTAAATCTAACAAAATTTATGAACTTTTGGCACTGGTCCCATCTCGTTTCGATAAAAAACAAGCGAGATATGATTTTTTGAAGTTCACGACGATGGATAATTGCTCGGTCCAACTCAACATTGTGTCCGAAGAATAAAAACTGGTCTTAAACGGTGAGGAATCAGCTCCCGTTGTAAATGAAAGTTGTAGAAGGATTTGATCGGAATTTTGAAAGTGGTCCCGCTCAGTTTCGAGTTTCCAGCTAAGAATATGAACTTTTAGTGGGCAAAACACGGGTCAGCACTAAAATTCAGTTTAATCCTCTTGAGATCTTGAATTTTTCGGGACTTCCTCACATAATTTGCTTCCGGCTTTCAAACAAAAATTATAGATAAAAATGAGGACATGCCAGTATGAATTCATCAGAAAATACTTGACGAGCTGTGAGATACACCCTGAGTGCCAAACACACCCAAAATCCACTTTTATTGAGAAATAAGCGAATGAATTCATTTTCTTGACGAAATGACCTCCAACCTGAATAGATAAACTGAGGACATATTTATATGATTCAAAGATTGTGGAACCAAGTCAAAATAGCTTCGACCAAAAATCTTGCAAATAGCAAATGAACAAGAAACATTGATTTTTGCTCAAAATGATCCGAGATATTTGAAACACGCGTTTCTTTCAGACTTGGAATATTTTGAACCTGTAACTATGATCAATGATATGCATGCACCTACATGTAAGTTTATGCAATCAATTATAATCAAATACGAAAAGAAGAGGCGAATTTTTGGGTATAACACATATGACGACAATGTTCCATAATAAGCGGTTCAGCATATGTGTGAAGTGCAGCCAAGTAGCGGAAGTTATTTGTATGAATCCGCTTATGTATACTTGTTCAATCGCTTGGTCCTTGGTAACCACACCTTCGTATGAGGGTATAGTTTTATATTGTAGTGATGAGGAGATTATCATACTCACCTTCAATGACGAATAATTGTTAACGAGAGGTATGCTTTATTGGCGTACAAGATCATAACTTAGTTTACGATAATCTTGTGTTAGGTTGGTGGAAACACAAGTGTAGACTTGAGAAATAAAACCTATCACCTAAGAAATATTTCTCTTCCTGTATGATGTTGCCAGCCTAAACATATACTCTACGCTCACACTTAATTATGTACCTCCGCATTTGTTCGATCTACTTTAAAATCCACAAAGTTTACCATGTGAAACTTTTTTATATACCACACACAGTCTTCTTTTGAACAAAATTTGTATCTCGTTTTTAATTGTTCATTAGACTGCATATATGAATTGTAGAGTTTATTTGATGATGACTCGTCTCCATCCAAGTCCAGGTTTGTCATGTGTGCGGATGGTGTGTACATGCATTGTAGGTAATGAACCTTGATCGTCGCCTTCGAATCATTGTTAACTATGTGATCGACTTCTAGCTTTGGTTCTTCTTCTTCGTCAACGACATCGACCTCAACCTATTTATCACAAATGGGATCAAAAAATTATGACTTAATTGTCTGTGATAGTTGAGGTTATTGAAGCAAAATGTACAACTCAATATAGTTGTACCCATAATATTCATGATTACAAAATATATTTTGAATATCTTCATCATCTTGAACCTCTACCTGATAAAATTTATTTTGGTTCATACAAAAAAAATAGGATGTTGGTAGAAGAATTGTGACATTATACCTTGTTCAAGTTTGGCCTCTAGTCTCTTTTTAAAATACGAGAAATTAACTTTTTATTTAAACAAAACGGGTATTGCCGGTGTTTCGAAACAAAAAACCAGATTCATCACAGTAGTACATCTCACCATTGACCTGAGCATTGATAATGTATTATGGCAAAGGCCATTTTTGTGTTTTATTGTGAGTTTTATGCTAGTTTGAGATGTGGGTTTAAATCAGAATCGGTTAGGTATAAATAGAAGAAAATTGAAAGAACCAAACAAAATTTCATGAACACACAAAAGCCACATGAAATGGTGCCTACGTTTAAAAATGGAATTACACGCCATTTCAGATGGGGCTTAGGGGCACGTGAAACACAAGATTGCCACCCTTCATTGCCGTGAGCCCACTAGTAGCCTTCACACCTACAATACCCTACGACATTATGTATGCGCTATTTCACATGGCTACTATGTATTACGTTGCCACCATGCACTTGCACCTTTACCGATTCTACTATAAATCAGACTCTCAATTGGTTCCGTTTCATCACCATTAATCACATTCTCTGATACACATCTCCTTTATTTTTCAATTATGCCTTTGCTTACCATGGGTGATAATTATAGAGGAATAATCCAGAACATTGCAGCCTTTGTAAATTTTTATTCATACACACTTTATTTGATTTATTTATCTATATATGCATTTTTATTTAGGATTTATCGAGATTTCAATGTCGTTCACACTCTTATATCGCTCTCGAACTGTTGATAGTGTTGTATCGAGAACGTGCGAGTTTCATACATATGATCAATATATTAATTTGTATCAATGATCCAAAATTTATACTCGCATTTTTAGTTAGAGGGAAACCTAAAACACACATTTTTTATTTTCCAATGGGTTAATGTACCATCACACCAGATGAAGTGTACATGTTGTTGGATCTCCCGTTTGAGGGTAAGGAGGTTAATGGATTTGTTCAATAAGTCAATGCCCTATGCGAGGAAGTTTTAGGTAGAGATACGATAGAGGGAAGGAAGTCGAGGGGCCAAGGTATTAACCTAAAGGTCCTTAAACAACAATATAACTTTATTAGTTTGGATGAAAATTCGTTTGAGGCTTCTAAATTCCTTAAAACTAGATGTCATATTATGGTACTATTTGGTAACCTATTATTTTCTGAAAGTAGTGGAAATAATGTAAATTTTATGTATTTAAGTGTGTTTAGGGACATTGAAAAAATAAGAGGATATAGTTGAGGTTTCGTCATTTTAGCCTAAATGTTTTTCAACATACACAGTTTAACCTAAATATCTCTTAGTCTCTTTTAATTCAACATTGTATCAAAGCCTCATCTAAAATCCATTGGTCCATCTAAGATCCATTGGGTCACCCACAATTTAGTTCCACCTTCCAGCCCTAATTCATGGGGGTGTTAAGAGTCCCCATCAGATAATATATGGCCTGAATATGTGTTTATAAGTGAGAGCAATTCTTACCTTACAAGTCAATTTTATAGGGTCGAGTTAGGCCCAACCACATTTCCTAACATGGTATCTAGATCATACTAAGAGGTAATTTTTCGTCGTTACTTAATTGACCCAATGTCTTGGTGACAAATTATTTTTTAATTTTTATATTTTATTTTTGCAAACTGTGTCATCACTCTGGTTTGCCTATCACTTTCCAAAATTCTCTGATAACCACCAGACTGCTGCCGTCATCTGCCGCTACTAATTTTAGCGACCTTCTAGCAAACTAACCATACCGACAAAAATGCCTCCTTCGATCCGACCTATCCCGACAATTATTGCCTTCCACACTTGCCACTGCAACTTTTCCAAATCAATACTCATGGCTACTCCTCTAAACTTCGCCAACTTACAATGATTTCCTCGAGTGATATCAGAATTATCATAACTTAGATTCTACTGCTTCAGTTGCACACACTGGTAATTCATTTGTTTGCTTCTCTAAATCATCTTCTCTTGGACCTTGTGTCCTTGATTTTGGTGCGTCTGGTCATGTTATTGGTAATAAAAATCTTTTATCTTCACTCTCTACCTATGGTTTCTTACCTACTATAACTTATGCCAATGGTTCTCAAACCTAATCCGAAGGAATTGGTATTATTCAAATTCTACCTTCTCCCTCTGTTAGTTATGCTCTCTATATACCTAAATATCCATTTAATTTACTTTGAGTCGCTTTTTAACTCGTTTCTTGATTATATTGTCACCTTCACTAATAGTAATGTCACAATCGCATGATCGGAGTTCGGGATGTATAATTGGCGTCGGATATGAGTCTCAAGGCCTTTATTACCTTTCGGTTTCATCTCGGACATGCCCAACCAAATATTCTCCACTCATAATCCATGCTCGCTATGTCATCTTAGTCTTCCCAAATTACAGTTGGTGCCAAGTTTACGAAAGTATCTAATTTACATTGTGAGTCGTGTGGGTTAGGGAAAACACTCGTAGTCAATATCCAAATCGAGTCAATATACGAGCTTCGCTCCCTTTGCTTTAGTTCACTCCGATGTTCGGGGTCCTCACGATTATCTCTAATATTGAGCCTAGGTATTTTGTCAAATTTATTCATGATCTTTCACAACTCACGTGGTTATTCTTAATGAAAAATATATTAGAATTATTTTCTATTTTTAAGTTTTTTATAAAGAAATAAAACTCAATGTGGTGTATCTATCGTACCTTAAAGTGATAATGCTCGTGAATATTTATCCCAACAGCTTTCAAAATTTTATGTCCAAGAATGGTATTATCCACCAAACATCTTGCTCTCATGCACCTCAACAAAACCGGGTAGTCGAACGCAAAAGCCAACATATCGTAGAAACCACTCGGACCCTACTTCTCCATGGTAATGTTCCATTTCAATTTTTGGGAGACGATGTGCTAACGGCATGTTACCTCATAAATCATCTGCCATCATTTGTCCTTAACAATAAAATCTCTTATTCAATCCTTTTTCCCCATTCCCCCATTCGCCCAATTCTTCCCTGATTCTTCGGGTCTATCTGTTTTGTACACAATATATCTCCTGGTCTTGATAAACTACCCGCTCGATCACTAAAGTGTGTCTTTCCTGGTTATCATCGATCCCAAAAAGGTTATTATTTCTATTCACATACCCTACAATAATACCTCATGTCATCCGATGTCACCTTCTTCGAGTATGTTCCATATTTCGAGTTTAGCCAAGTAACTGAGACCACGAATTTGAAACCACCCTTTCAATCGGTAAAAACTAAAGGTGCACCAAAGAAGTTGAAACTGACACCAAGTGACAATTCTATTACGAGGAGTCCTTCGTATTTTGAACATGCTGACTAAGTTTTTCCCGATTCACCTACACCGACTCCACCAAAAATATTATTCATCAATCACATGCCAGTTTTCATGTACAAGTACATTGAACGAATCGTCAATGTTCTTGGTGACGGTAACTTTGGTTTTTGAGTTATTTTTTGTTTGCTTGATAGCCGTGAAGAGTATTACAATATTGTGCGACATACCCTGATCACAGAGTTGACATAAAACATAGAATTGTACACTCGTGCGCTAAGGAGTAAAGAGAAGGTTGAAGAAATATATCACGCACTAGTACCTGCTGAGGTTGGATTTGCACCAAAGGATAAATGAATGTGATTCTCTAAAATGGGTTATCTCGTACTAAGTGTGTATGAGAGGGTGTGCATTAATCTGACAAGATACGCTTTTTGAGACTTATTTCCTCTCGCAAGACTACTCATACACCAAATCTTAGTGATCGATCGATGTGTTAGGTGGATTTAAAATCCACGATATTTTGTTCAAGTCTATTTGAAACCGAGATTCCCTATACCACCTACATCACCAAAGTGGGCGCTTCATTTCACAGACCCATTAGACATTGCCAAACAAATTCAAGGAAAGGATGCAAGAATACAACAAGTTGAACCAAATAGAAATTAAAAAATAAGGAAAAGTCAAAAGGTGCCACCGATGGATTTATGCACATTTTTCCGACTCTTTCAATTAGTTAGGTAACATTTTAATGTTAAATTCATTTTGTTCATGTATTATGATGTGGAAATATAATTATTTTGTAGTTTGACCAAATGCATGATTGAATACATGAAATGTTTTGGTATAAGTTGTTGTTTTGTTTTGTGTCTGGTTTTTCAATTCCATGACATTTACCAGAAGTTTACTTTCGGTTTTGGTTAAGTTAAAAACAAGAACTTTACTTCCGGTTTTATCATTGACACAAGAATAAGATTTATATTGTTCATGTTTACATCCAACTACTATAAAAATAACTCTCTTCTTATATTTTTCCCTACCACAACACAAAAAACTACAAATGGACATGAAATTGAACATCATATAGGTCGTTGGAGTTGGCCATTTTCCCGACGCCACACCATCTCGCGAATTCAAGATCACTGTATACACCTATATTGAAGATGTGCGTGAAACATTGGAGGAACTTGTACCTTTTGGCGACGGTTGAAAGGTAGAGAAGAGCGAGTACCACTTGCCATCGATAGATAATGAAGGAATCTTTAGTTCATGAACCGTGAATTGAAGAGCAACACTGATTTACAAGCTCTGTGGTCTACTTATGAAAGTTTTTGGGAGAAAGTTCCAATCGAGCTAGATGCGGCTTTATCAAGAACCATCGATGATATTATGAGGATGTTGCAACGTCCACCCAAATATTGATTTGTAATATTTGATTTATGTTTAACTACTAAATGTATTAGCTAAGTTTATGTTATAAATTGTATGTATGTCTATGTTAACCAATGCAATGAAATTTCGGATTTTTATGATTAAACCGAAATTCCGCCCAATCGAACAAAGTAAATTTCGCTTTAATGTATATTTTATCGATGGTGATGCACACCAAGTATACTTCCCATTTTGAGGAGCATTTGAGAAATTTCGTGTGTGCGTGATAAGGTTATGAGATGGGTTAAAAATTCTCTTAAATTTCAACAAACTAATGGTATAAAGTATACATGATAGAACTTCAATACAATATAAATAAATAATAGAAAATCTAATTTAAATAAATAGGTAATCAAATAAATGGCGCTGATGACAAATTTACTTACAAAATTAAACACAAAGATTCTTGACATTCTAATGAATAGGCTTTTCGATGCCGATATATCTACGTAGTTCGATCGGTTTCTTCTTCGCCTTTATCGTTTGACCAAAATAAAAGTAGTATTTTTAGAAGGTGAATTATCTTCCTCGATATCATCTTCAACTTTCTATAAAAAAGAAATTAATGGTGATTCATCATCTTGTTCTTTGTCTTCTTCGTGACGTGAAAGAAGAAATTCATTTTTCCATACAATCAATAGAATTTCAAGTATGAAAGAGGAGAAATAAAATCAAACTAAACTTTAAATGTGTCTTTTTTATTACTTGGTCCAATATCTATCTTAGAATGTTTTATTTTCATAAAAAGCTACAAATCCAAAATTATCATTATTTAATATTTTCTTTAAACATATTAATACAGTGTCATCTAACATTTTAAACAAAATAAAAGATTTTTAAATTCTATATTGTTTTTATTGAGTTGGGATGTAAAAGAAATTTTTATTTTTTTATTTTATAATTTAGAAATAATGAATTTTAAAAACTTATATTTATTGAAAAGTATCCAATAACGACATCAAGACCCTTTATGTACACTTTTTACAAAATGGTTGCAAAGAGCATACACTAACTCTGGCCCTTAGCACGATTGACATGGACATAGACATGGAAATAATAAGTAGTATCATGTACGTAGTATTTAGATATTTAGATGGCTTTTTAATAATAAGCCTAAGTAGGTATAGAAAGGGTTAGCCAATTTTGCTCTGGACTAATAAGATACAGATACAATAAGATAACATTAGTGTATTTTTTATTTATTTGATAAAGAGCCATAGCTCGAAAAGAAAAGGCTGCATAGCAATTAAAGAGAAACAAAAAAAACATAACAAGAAATAAAAGAGAAATGACTGACAAAAAAAATAATATTTAAGGTATTCTTTGATGAATTAATGATATGTTCATAAAAGCAATGGAACATTACAATATTTTATTCAAATAGTTTTCAAAAGATAATACTAGTTAATTAAAATTAATTATTTAACTGATAATAGATAAATAATACATAACTATAATAAGATTTAGAATTACACTTACTTTATATTTTAAATATATATAATGTTCTTCCTCAGATGTCATCCATGACTTTAATAAACATATTTAAAACATGAAAAATGAAGAAAAATAACTTGTAGTTGATTGCGTCTTTTGTGGTTGATAGACATGACTCAAAATTTCAATATTTTTTAAGAATAATTAGTTGTGTATAGTTTATCTAATATTTTTTAAGTTTAATTTAATGACAAATTAATTGTCTTTTTTATATTTTATAACTAAAATGTTAAGTTTAAAACTGAAATTCAAAATTTTAGATTAAATTCAAAATTAAATTCCCAATCAAAATTATTTTAATTTTTTTTTTATAATTTAAAAAATACTTTATGCTCTCTTCTCTCTAGTTTACAAGACCCTTTTAAAACTTTTGTTTTTCCTTAATACTACGAGGCTCTCTTTGGTAAAACTAATGGATAGTTGAAAGTTAATGATTTGTAGTTGGTAGTTGATAAATTAATTTGAGTGTTTGATAAATTGGTTGTTATACTAGTTGATAAATATGAAATAACGTAATATGAATGTATTAATTAAGAAATTATTATACCGATAGAAGTGTAATATAAATGCATACGAGACCCGTGTGATAGTACGAATTTCTTACTAGTTCTTAATTAAGAAATTGATAGTCAAGTATCAATTATCAATTATCAACTATCAACTATAAAACATTTACTATAAGATTGATCAAATTGACTAAAATGCCCTTGCCTAAAAATAAATTGCGCTATACATTGGATAAAATAGTAATTAACAAAATAACCTTATCACTTTTTATTGACCAATGAAAGTCAAAACTTTTGTCAAGTGTCAACTTCATCCTATTTGTAATATTTTTCCTCTTTCCTTTTTAAAATTCAAAAAATCTCTAATTATTTCCTTGATCTCTGGAAGAAGTAACGTACATGTTATTTTTATACTCCTTCCATTTATATTACCCTAGTGTACTTTATATGTTAAAAGCTCAAATCCTCTATTATTTAATTACATATTTATAGTTAAATAACTACTATTATTAAATTAAATAAATTATTTATTTAATTATATCATTCTCGAATGATTTTTTTAAGTGTTGTGACCCTATTTTAACCGCTACAATTACAATAATATAAGAGATGTAAATAATTTTAAATATTATGGAATTAAAAAATTATTATCACTTTCAACAAAAAATCATTATCACTTTAAATTAAAATAAATATTAGAAAAAAATAGAATAAACTCATGTAAATAATTTGACAAAAAATATATTGACATATATTTAAACAAATATTTGATGAATGCGAAAATTAAAATCCCTCAAATTTACTATTTCACGGGTCACTATCACCATTTTACCTTTTTGTATCTTAATCAAAACAATATTTTAAAATAGGCTAAATTATATTTTTGGTCCCCCTATTTTAGTATTTTCACAATTTTAGTCCCCCTATTTTATTTTTAAACATTTTTGGTCCCCATTTCCATTTTGGCTACAAAAAACGACTATGTTTCACTTTTTAAAATAAATGTTTTTCCTTCCTTGTAATTGTATAACACACAATTGATATTTTATTATATGCCACGTATTTTAAAAAGTGACATATAAGTGTTTTTTTTTAGCCAAAGTAGGGCTGAGGGACCAAAAATGTTTAAAACAAAATAGGGGACTAAAATCGTGAAAACACTAAAATAGGGGACCAAAACTTAATTTAGCCTTTAAAATATTTATAGTTATTAGTAATATTAAGTAAATATTTGTAATATTAGATGAATCTTATAAAAATTCATGCTTTGAATAATATAATTATCATGTGAACAATATTCATTTAAGATTATGTATATTAGATGATGCACCATTGTTCTGGCAAATATATTAATTTTTATGTATTTAAGATATATTTTATCTATTCTATTTGTTTATTATCATTAAAAATACTAATTAATTTATTTTTTTAACTTCAATAAAATTAAACATTTATTTTATCAAATAAAATAATACTACATAGTCATTCACACAACTGACATATTATCTAACGGGTCACTATCACATTATTATAATTATTTTCAAATATCAATTTTTTTCTTTCTCCATGTCACACGTTTTTTCTAATTATTTATTACAATTAAGTTTTTCCATCTAAATACATCATTGTCAAATTGACCATTATATTTTGTCAAATCATATTATTTATTATAATATTTTGATTTCATTATTTTTGTTGTACTTTCCTAATAAATATGAGTTTTTTATATGTATATTGAAAAAATTATTTCGACAATATTAAAAAAATCCACCAGTGCGGGAGCACGGGTATCAGACTAGTTTCAATATATTTTTGTTAAAATAATAAGGAGTTATTACCATTTTACCCACTTGCCATATATGCGACTTTTGATTTTGCTCCTGTAAAACATTTTTTTATGAAAAACACCATTGTCATTACAAAATACTAACAATTTGGTCCCTAAAGTCAAAATCCGCAGGTAAATCCGAAAGAAAATTCGCAGGAAACCTGCGGATTTTGACTTTAGAGAATAAATTGTTAGTATTTTGAAATGACAGTGATATTTTTCAACAAATTTTTTTTTACAATGGGCAAAACTAAAAGTCGCCTATATTGGAAAAGGGTAAAATGATAATAACCCAAATAATAAGGGTATAAATAGAAGAAAAATTCACAAGCTAGAAGCTACAAGTTCAAAAACTACTTCAAATAGCTTTTGAGAAAAAAACTACAAACTAAAATCTAAATGATAGTTGGCAAACAGAGCTTTTTTTTTGTTAATATGAACTGAAAAAATAAAAATTAAAAGCTAAAAACTCTTTTTTTGGTGTTACCAAATAGACTCTAAGACCTGCAAAATTATAAACATTTTTTATTTATTTTAAGTACAGTCCTTATTACTTATTAATACTACTAACTAGAAAAATAAAATGGTACTATGGTAATAGTTACAAACAAAACACACACACACACACACACACACACACACACATATATATATATATATATATATATATATATATATATATATATATATATATATATATATATATATATAATAATATATATATATATAATTGTCAAATGTTTTTAGAGTAGTTGGGCTATTAGATCAAGCTCACATAGCGATGGTGAAAAATATTGTATAGTCGTGTTTTACAAAATAATTCAATTTCTCTCAATTATATAATTGAGGTATTTATATAAACCCACTTAGTCTGGCCTTGGGTTAGAAAGTTAAAAGTTAGTTCCACTCATTCCATGATTAGAGTCGTGGAGTAGTGAAAACTCATTCTCACTTAATTTGTGGGAGAGACAATTTTCTTGTTCATTGATATATTCCATCAATTATTGTTATGGAAAATCATTTTGCATGTTTGTTTAGTAAATGGGTATTTGACTTAGTTTATAAAGTCAAACCAGCCCATTCGGCGCAACCTATACTTTTGCTTATGGGTGACCTACATTGCGTGTTTGAGACGGCCTCTTGGCCATTATAGGTGGTCTTTTGGTTCTTAGGATGCTCGGCCAACACTAGTGTGATTAAGTTGTCTTACTTACTTACTTGTTATCCCTTTTTAGGGCTAAATAAATTATATTGATACACAATCCCTCGAGCACGAGGGCTTAAAAAGAACAAAGTGATTAGTTAGAGCACTCACAACTTTAAGATTCCTTTATCCGAACCTACCCTAAGTGGGTTTTCTTGGCGAGGGTTTACGGTGAGTCCTTTAAGATACACTCTAAGATTATTACCTCATGCGAGACTTTGAGTTCCTCTAGCGAGACTTTGAGTTGATTCCCTTTGGTGATGCTTTGAGTTGAGTCCTTTAGGTGATGCTTTAAGTTAATTCTCTCAAAGAGGCTTTGAGTTTAGTCCCTCAAGCATGACTATGAGTTTAGTCCATCAAACAGGACTATAAGTTAAGTCCTTCAAGCGAGACTTTGATTTGAGTCCTTTAGATGAGACTTTAAGTTGAATCCCTTAATTGAAACTTTGAGTTGAGTCCCTTAGAAAATACTTTAATTAAATTAAGCCCGACTTTTAGACCTTTGCTTTTGTGCAAGCAGTTTCACCGCCTAATTAGAAGGTTTTTGTAACATTATTTCTTTAGGTTTCTTGAACGATATTCTTTACTCCATCAACAAGTATTTGAATGGCTAGGTCTCGTGGTGAATTTCTTTATTTTGAATTTCTCTCTTCGTAATTTCAATTTTGATTAGTTTAAAGGCGTACTTCTTTAGGTAATACTGAGTAACTATATTTCCATCATGGGTCTCTCAAGCTTTTCTTGTGGACGATTTGAGGCTACTTTGGCGAGGAATTCATTAGTAAGTTGCATGGTATGGTGACAAGGATCCTTTAGTCAAGGTCCGACGTACAATTATCCTATAGAGAAGCAATGATCCTTTAATGAAGGTCCAACATATAATCATCATGTAGGAAGACAAGGATCATTCAATAAAGGTCCAACGTATAATTACCCCATACTTCTTTAGGACATATAACAATTTAAGTATTGGATTGTGAATATTCCATGTTAGATATCGTGATTTCAAATACAACGCCTACAACCATTAGACAATATTTTTGATTTTGATGATGACAATACCTTACGTCTGACGATGTTCGATCAAGTCTTTGGTGACAACTATCAATCAAGAAGTTTTTTCAAGTATCATCAATTAAAATAGTCAAGTTCTAGTTGAAGTACTAAATAAATATTGAATAAACCAAGGGAACTTAAAGAACCAATGTTGTGAAAAAGATGATTCCTAATGTGTATGAGTGGTCATTTTAATGTAAAATGTATAAGAGTGATTCTTGAGATAATGAGGCACCTTACACACAAACTTAAAGTCTTTTCAAACCCTCACTTTGTTTTATTATTCACTTTAAAATATTTTATATGTGTCCTTAATTGATTCTTAACGTATTTAATCAATTGATATGTCTTTTACCTTCGTTAATCGATTATCAAATTAGGGTTAATAGATTGACTTATTTGTAATGCATTTAATCTATTAGATAAGTCTTTAATCGATTAATGATGGTGAGGTTAAAAAAACTTTCCATATTTGACTTGTCTAATCGATTATTATATATGGTTAATCAATTAGAACATTAAAATGCTCATGTATCATTTACTTTTTAATCCAAATATGTTCCTATATAAAGAAAATCTTTCCCGTTTCATTTTACATAAGAACTCAGATTTCTGAATATCTCTTTCTCACTTTCTTCTATTTTCTTATACTTAAGAAAACATGTCCAAAACCTCGGCACACCCTACAAAAAACTAAGGGCGAGTGGGGCAGACTTGTGAGCACTGCACTTTTTAAGTCTACAAATATAAATTATATTAATTCTCAAGCCTGGAAAATAAAAAGGATAAAACTGACACATTAGAGAGTGCATGTCTAAAAATTTAACCCGCCTCACAAAAAAGGTCGGGTAGAATAAGCATGTTAGGAATATTATATAAATAATTTAAGCATACTAGGGTAATATATTTACTCATTGGTGATCCATGTTTGGGGTTATTGTCTTAAGTCTTATCGGTTGCTTTAAGGAGTTACATTAGTTTGATTGCTAGATGTCCATGAGAAACGCACCCAACCAAGGGTTAGTTCCTTGTCCCTTCCCATAAGTGAACACATGGTTCAAAGTTAATGCAAATGAGATAATTACCACTGTTTCTTTATAGAAGTTAGATACTATATGGATGCAAGGGTTAGTCGAGCGCATCACATAGGTGTTTGTGGTTTATGATGTCTTTATTTGTGCATCACCTTCATGTTTGAGTTTCAGTGTTCTCATGTGCGCCTCACCTTCACGTTTGAGGTTTATGGGGTCTTTGGCTTTTTCCTCTTGTTGTAATAGTTCATACGCATTCGAGGTTTAATGTCACCGTGAAAGTGAAAGGTGTAAGCTTTGTAATGTAATTCACACAATAAGTGAGCAAGATTTGTGGCAAAATTATCGTTTATTAAAACTTATTATGCAAAATTTTATATTGTAAAGATTTACACAAAGTTACAATCAAAACAATAAGCGGATTTAGTTGCAGTAATGTTTCATTTTGGTCGCACTCCATGTCTCTCTCCAATTGAGCTCACCAACTACTACGAGAATGATAACCTCAGTGTTGTATGTAAACCTGAAAGGAGTCTTTGTGGTCACTGAGTGTGTTGTCCTATATTCCTAATAATCGTTTATCCAATTGTCATTAAATCCTTCTTAGTAAGACTCTTTTGGCGGCTATGCTTCACCATTAACTTTAGGAGGCTCCACTGGTGTAAAATGGTGCTTGATTATAATGTATTGGATTAGTTTATTCAAGTTTTTACTAGTAAATTGAGTTTCATTGTATGTGATGATGATTTACATAATTCCATATCTATATAGGATATTTCACTAGAAGAATTTTTGAATTTTGGTGGTTTTGATCTTTGCTAAGGCATCAATTTTGAACTATTTGTTAAAGTAATTAACCATCATCAAAAAATTTATCTGCCGTAAAGCTAGTGGAAAAGGGATAAGTATATGCACATTCCATTCGGTTGGCATATGTATCCCCTTTAACTTGGTAAAGTATTAAATGAGAGTATACTTGTAGCCTAACTTCTTCTACCCCATCTCTGATGTCAATGTGAGCCTTGACGATGAAGGCTTCACACTTAGTTTGGTTGTTGGTGGCATAGAAATCAAAGCATAGTGATACCTCTATTATTTATTCTCGCACACTAGTTTTCAAGTGGTAGAATTTGGTGTTCCTTTCACCATTTATAATCCATTACTTGTTTGTTTTTGAAAGCAAGTATACTATTTATGATAAAGAGTCTAAGCCAATTGATCGTGAAAACACACTTAAGTGCTTTAAGGTAGGTTGGGAGGATTAGTAGGATTATCTCAAAGTAGTAATAGGATGATGGTTAGATTTGATACCATGTAGAACTCTAGCAAACCTTTGCAAAAAATTGAGTATCCGATCAACAATATAGATTATTTGATAGAGCTTTTTGAAGTAGACAATCTCTTTCCTCCCACCATGGTCATGTCCATGTGAACATAAAATCAACAATGCTCACATCTATCACGTGACAAAAAAATTAATCATAATAGATCAAATTTAATCATGAAATTCGTATCCATACGATCTTTCTCCCTACCTTATTATTTGGTAAATCAATTTCCAAGGTTAAATGGAAGTTTTTTAAGTAGTGATATTATATTGTCCAAGCCTTATTTAAGATGATTCTTTATTTATACGCGTTTTGCTCAAGCTTAACCATATATAATCCGTTACATTGCATATAATCAACAATTCTCATTTCAAATTCTAAACTACGGACAATTGTTCTTTTATAGTATTATATCCTAT
This sequence comes from Vicia sativa, assembly GCA_021764765.1. Classification (NCBI taxonomy): domain Eukaryota; kingdom Viridiplantae; phylum Streptophyta; class Magnoliopsida; order Fabales; family Fabaceae; genus Vicia; species Vicia sativa. Next base: position 319,673,231 of record CM038793.1, read on the forward strand.
ATTCTTTGTTAACAATTTAAATTCGACCCAAAAAATGTACACGTCTTTAAAAACAATTACATACAATCTTCAAATAAACCTTAAGCAAGAGTATGGTTTTTTTAGTCAAGGACCGTTTTTCTTCTTCAACCAAGAAAAGGAATTTGACTTCCATAACTCACGACCCGATTTTCTTCTTCGGCCATGTAAAAAGATTTTCTTCACCCATCTAGTGGAGTTCTTCTCCATCTCTGATGGAAAATCCAAAATATCCCCAAAAATTGTAAGTGCACTTACAAATTCACCATAAACGTGAATTATTTGGTTTATTTCGTAAGTGTATTTTAATTTTTATTCCTATGAGATATATATCTATTTAATTTAGAAGATCTTTATAGTTTATAAATTATTCATCATTTTTTACAAGAAATCTAACAACATGTCATGTTATTAATAAAAGCGGGTCATAATTAGATACATAATTGTGATCGGTTGACAGTGTAAAATTATTTTATCTTTATCACATTATGTCGATGCATGATTAATTTTCTATTTTAATAATATTAATTATTAATACATTCAACTTTTATTATAATATAAATATCTTTTTAATATAATAAATTTTTATTTACAATATAATTAATTATTAATTTATAATAAAGACAATTGCATTTTATATTATAATTTTTACTATTTTATAGAGTAGTATTATATCCTATATTCTTTGTAATGAAGGTAAAATGGGCTATTGACCCAATAGAAGATATTGGATTGTTAAAGTAGCCCATTTACTTGAAAAAAAGAAACAAATCCTGGCGCGCGTTCAATCTTAAATGCAAAAAAGAGGAAAATACAAAGGCGCTGTTATTGGCGCTTAAAACCAAAACCCCAAATCAATTATTTTCCCTCCTTTCATTTCATTTCACATCATATATATTCTCAAACATTTCACCATTCCCTTCAATTCGTAAACCATTTTGAACGAAACCAGTAATCGTAAAATTAGGGTTTATTCACTACGAAAATGACCAAGGGTACCAAAAGAGTCGACGCCGGCGATTCCACTTCCGTTCTCGTTCGTGCAAAAGATGGCAGCGCCTTCGCCAAATGGTTCGTTTCTTCTTCCCTTTCATTTCTCTGCTCAATGTTCAATTTCTCAGTTACTAATTTGTAGGGTTTTTCTTTGTTGAAATTTTCAGTGATGAGTGTAAGAAGAATGTTCCGGTTGCACTGATTAGCATGCATGATTGTAGCCTTGAAGCCAAAATCAAAATGAATCTCGGTAATTATTGTCATTGAGAACTCTATTAGTGGTTTGATTTCGGAATTAGGTTAATTTTTGCTAAGATGTTTTGATTTTGTTTGCTTGTTTAGATTCTCATGTTGTTGAACAAGCTGCTGCTGATGCAAAGAAACCTGAGAGGTGGGTTTTACTTGACCTGCTTTGATTGTGTGAAGTTCTGAATTTGGTTGAATTGGTTTCTGATTAGGGTTTGTTATATTTTGATTGTTTTTATTTTGAAATTTTGTAGGAAGAAGCCCAGTACTAAAGAACCAGCTGCAAAAAAGGCTAAGGGTGGGAAAGATAAGAAGGAGAAGAAGGTTAAGGATCCCAACATGCCTAAACGTCCTGCTACTGCTTTCTTTGTTTTCATGTAAGGGTTTTGATGTTGTATTTGTGCTGTTAGGTATTGGGTGTTTTGGTTCTATTGTTTAGGGTTTTTATTGGGTTGGCTTGATTTGTTGCAGGGATGATTTTAGAAAGACTTTTAAGGAGGCTAATCCTGATTCCAAGGATGTTAAAAGGGTATGAAAACTTGTTTACTTGAATTGTGTGTTTGTGGTCTTTGGTTAAGGGTTGGTTATTGGTTATACTGATTATTTTCTGGACATAATAGGTTGCTAAGGAAGGGGGTGAGAAGTGGAAGTCTTTGACTGATGAAGTAAGTTTGTTTAAGATGTTCTGGTTTTGTTCAAGTATTCTGTTAGTTTAGATTTTTGTTATTTGATGTTTATCTAAAGCTGTGATGCTTGTTGATGTTATAGGAGAAGAAGCCTTATTTGGATAGAGTTGCTGAACTCAAGGCAGAATATGAGAAGGCTATGGAAGCTTATAATGCTGGAGAAAAGAAGTATGGTTGCTGAGTTTTCAGTCTGTGTTTATAATATGCCCTTGTTTGGTTAATTTCATTTCTTAAGCTGTTGGTATTTTTTCAGGACCAAGAGGGATCTGATAAGGAAGCCCAGTCTGATAAAGAAGCCCCTGCTGCAGGAGTGGTGGAAGAGTTAACTGATGAAGAGTAGTAGTAGTAGATTTGTTCTCATCACACCTGAATACTATGTTGAAATGACCATTTGACCCTGTCTAAAGTTGTATATTTTGGAATGCTTTTAGTTTACATTTAGATGTTGATTGAATTAGAAGTTTCAGTGCAACATCTTATGTACTGCTATCTTGGAATATTACCAATGCTATTCTAGTTACTTTATTTCTTAAATTGCTACCTTGCCTTTTATTTTCTTCCTGTGATTATGCATGCTGATTCCAATTTTATTTTAAATGATTATCCATATAAAAGCTTTGTGGACTTTTGCATTGAGGGCAAACCAATTAAAGCAAGGTCTACACAAATTCTAGTTGTTGATTAGCTACATTATTTTAGTGTGTCCACACAATACACAAAACTTGAATAAAAACATAAGCAGGTCTATCTTATACTTCAGATCTAATATATGATGTAAAATGAATACATAGTTTATTCAAAACAATATTGATTGGAAATATCAACAATAAGCATTGTGATGCTCAACCAGGAAATGAAAGATTTAAATTAAATTGGAGCCTAATCTATCTTGTGTAATAATGGTCTTAACATCTAAATTAGTCAGGCTGCCTATTGTCCCTTATGTCTATGCCTTGCAAGGCTGCAAGGGTTTGCCACATAAGCACAAATTATGGGCATAAGCATGTGGAAAGATGTTGAAAGGTCTAGTCTGTGGAATTTCTCCACACAACCTGTTTGCTCTGAAACTTGCATGCTTGAGATTAGTAACCTGTGATAAGCTACGTGGGATTTGTCCTGTTATTCCATTTATAGATACATCAAGCCACTGTAGGTTCTGCAACTGACCTAGACTTGAAGGGATGCTGCCCAATATGTGATTTCTTGAAATGTCTAATCTCACAAGTTCTATCAAATTTGAAATAGAAACTGGGATTGAACCAGACAGGTTGTTGCTTCCCAAGTTTAGCACCTTCAAACTTGACCCTTCTGCAAATTCTGGAATGTGACCGGAGATGAAATTGTTTGAGACATCAATTACCGCCAAAGAGCTGCTTGTCATGTTATTTATGAATGTTGACAGCGAACCGATCAAAAGATTTGAATGCAAATCTATCGAAGACAACCCAGATGGCAATTTTATCTCAGAAATGTCAAACCTCAACTGGTTGTTTGAGAGCTTGACATCTTGCAAACTGGACATATTTGTGAAGAAGTTTGAGATACCACCAATCAGAAAGTTACCTGATAGGTCTATAGAGCTCAAAGAGTCGGGTCTGACGAAACGCGGAAGATCGCCCTTTAATTTACACCCGGCTAAGTGTATGTCTCTAAGTTGCTTGCTTCTGATCCAATCAGGAACACTTCCAAGGTTGAGATTATTATAAGACAGGTCTATGGACAAAAGGGAAGGAATACCTTTGATAGGAATCGCCGGTAACGAATCTGAGAGTCCATTTCTCGACACATTAAGGTACCAAAGTTTCGGCAATTTTGATACCGATAGTGGAAAATGTCCTGTAAGCTGATTGCCACTAAGTTGAAGACTTGCAAGTGATTTCAGGTTTCCTATTTGATCTGGGATGTTTCCTGAGAGCTTGTTATAGCTCATAGACAAGTCTACAAGATTGACAAGACTGAACAAAGAAACCGGAATTTTTCCTGTTAGCAGGTTATACGACAGGTCTAGATTAGTCAAGTTTCGAAACTCCCCAACAAAATCAGGGATAGGCCCTGATAACAAATTGTAACTGAGGTCAAGATAATTCAAATTTCTAAGGCTTTTGAAACCGAGCGGAATAGAACCCGACAGAAAATTTCTCGCTACATTAACTTGAACAAGGTTTTTCAGGTTCCCTATTGTTGAGGGATCTGTCCTTTCAAATGGTTACCACTCAATGAAAGGGTTTCAAGCAAAGGCAAAAAGCCTAAGTTTGGAGGAATGCACCCTCCAAGTGAATTATCTTCAAGAACAAGATGTTTAAGGTTAGTCAAATTCGAGAAGCTAGAAGGAATAGGTCCTGTAATATGCTTCATTCCACTTATCATCATTACCTCTAAGAATTGCAAATTACCAAGTGCTGATGAAAGAGTCCCCCTTCATAAAACTCCCACTATCTCTAACATCAGGACTTTGTATCTGCAACATATTAACTCTACCTGTGGATGCATCACATTGAACTCCTTCCCATCCTCCGTCGCAGCAGTCGCGGCTTATCCACGAAGATAAGGTATCTGTCGTGTCCTCCAAAATGCTTGCTTTGAAGGCGAGAAGGGAAGCTCTATCTTGTTCTGAACAAATTGGTGGTTTTGGTGAATAAGCACTTTCTGAGAACTGTGAGAAGAAGTTACCAAGTAATGAAAATATGAGAACAAGGTTTAAAACCCATGTGAAGAATTGCATTTTGAGAAGTGGGTCTTGATCAAAATAAGTTTTTTTTTTCTTCTTCTCTGAAGTTGGGATCTGACAAGAGAAAGTTTGAGTTAGTAAAAGAAGAAAAAATAGTAAATAATCAATTTAGTAAGAAAAAGTGTAGGAAAAGTACCAATCCGACATTGATTTATTCTAAGGTAAGATATGATGATGATGAAGTATGTGTTGTCTGAAAATTATGATTCTGTTGGAAATTTTCTGCATGCAAGATAGTGATTTGTGCAGTCTCTTATTTATAGTTAGAAAGGAAAGAAAAAAAAAACATAGGCTGTAAGAAAATGGATTAGTTTAAAGAAGTTCACATGGTAAAATTGTGACCGTTTGATGAATCACGAGGATCCTTGGTTATTCGAACGTTGGAGCGCACTAGATTCAAAATATGTCAATGTTTTATAAAATTTAGGTTCTGTCTGTTATTTATACAGTCCACATGTTCCTTGTTTAGGAGTAAGAAAATGAATAGTATTAATATGACTTATCTTAATATAAAGATAATGAGTATAAGAGTGAATGAAGTAATTCAAGTTGGATGCCTTAATTGAGTGTAAACGGTTGGTTTAGAGTTTGATTTTTGTCATATATATATATATATATATATATATATATATATATATATATATATATATATATATATATAATCATAATGATTATAAAGTGATTGATAATGTCATTTTAGTTAATAAAATATGTTAAATTTTTTACTACCTAGTTAATTACATATTACTATATACTATAATATTTGAATTTATGTTTTTTTGAATTTATATTAATAAAGTTCTTTTTGAAGAAATTATCAATTTGTGTAATATAAAAGTCAAAAATAGAAGTAATTGAGAAATATCTTCAAAGGCAAGAAGAGAAAAATAAGTAAAAGGTAAGAACCAAGTCAAGGGGAATGCCCCATGCTAAACCCATATTTGGTATGTTTCCAGTTTTACTTTGTATGGATATATATAATTTTATAAGTGTTATTGTAAATACTACATTTAAGTATGGAAAAATAAGTTGCTTGAGAATTATATAAGGGTTAAATAATTTTTCATTTTATTTTTTATTTTTAAAGACATGTATAAGTAAATTAAAATGTTCCCCTTTTATATAAATATTTAAAACAATAAATAAAATGATACTTTTATAACTATTGATAAAATGGAAAATATTTATTTATCAATAAAGAAAAGGAAACAAAAGATATTTTTAAAACAAATTTGATTGATAAATTTAAAAGTTTTGAAACATTTTTATATTGAGATGAATTCATTAGATTACATCAAGAAATTATTTATATTATTTTGTCAAGTCATTTTCAACCACAAATAAAATAGCATAACAACAATAATCACTGTTTGCTTTTACTAAAGCATGATGAATATCAACTTTGCCTTCTCAGTAAGTATGCTTAACTTGCTAATACAGCAGTACAATTTTTGTTTGCTTATATCATTTAACAATAATTAAAAACGGGTCCCCTTTATTCTTACTTGGTTCTAGAACAATGCTTCTACATTGTCCATTTAATATGGGATTTGTCATGTATTGATTACTCATATTATATTTTGAGCAAAAGCTCTATGCTTAATTTTAATTAACATTTTCTCCAAAAATTCTAAAATATGTAAAGAATTATATGTTTTATACATTGCAAATAAAATCATACAAAAATTACATGTTTTAACAATTTTTTTTGCATAACATTATTCGCTTTAAATAGTAGTTCTCTTTGTTTTGTATTATTATTATTATTATTATTATTATTATTATTATTATTATTATTATTATTATTATTATTATTATTATTATTATTATTATTATTATTATTATTATTATTATTATTATTATTATCATTATTATTATTATTATTATTATTATTATTATTATTATTATTATTATTATTATTATTATTATTATTATTATTATTATTATTATTATTATTATTATTATTATTATTTTGCATATAAGAAGACAAAAAACATTAAAGCATTACTATATTAAACCTGTTCCTCTTGAGTATTAGTACTTATCAAGAGCAAGACTAAAATTAACATGGATATCATTATTACAAGAGAGATCAACATCACAACCTCTGAGATAAATGGCATAACTATAAAAATTTAATTGACGATTAACATGAATAATTTAATAGTAGATTAACATGAATAATTTAATAGTAGATATTGAAAAGTTGATAAGAGAACTTTATTAAGAAAATAGTCTCGAAATGACCTAGCTAACTTACGATTAATAAGATGAACTATGATTTAATGTCAAAATTTGATGACAAAATTGTTATTCTAATGCTCCGGTTCTTTTAATCGTTATGGACATATATTCTTTTAAGGGAGATTCATCTTAAATTATATGATGTTAGAACTTTTTTGTGGATAACTATATTATAAGAGTGACATCATGGCTTGAAGTTAGAAGATTCGACAATTCATAACCTTCAAGTTAATATGACTTATGGGAAGTCTTGCATCTGACTGGATCAAAGTTAGTTGGACTTTGACCCCGACTAGAACACTAGTCCTTTAAGCCAAGATCGACGAAGTTAAGACGTGGTTTATTTTGGACCTCTTTAGGATATGACCGCTAAGAAGTTAAGATCACCATACACTCATTCCTTTAAGTATCATCGAATCTTGTTTGGTTTTACAGGATTATGCAAGCTATTTATGCTTTAACTTTAATATTTTTGGTAGTAATTTGGTTATCAAATCTAGTCTCTAAACATGAATGACTATATTATTGTGGTCATTCCATAAAGCTAAACAAAACTCTCAAAAAATTTGCCACTTTTTGTGATATTTCAATAAAGTTAAAGACGTAAATCAACGCTAAAAAGTGTTGCTCTAGTGTCTTATGTGGTGTGTTGATTCTAATACATTTGGTCATCTTCAAAATATCTTAGCATATATACGATGGTTTCAGGTTGAGACTTACACATGGGGTTCAAAAGGTGTTTGGGAGGAGCGGTGGCACAAGGCATCGATTTTCGGGATATCAATTATTATTATTATTATTATTATTATTATTATTATTATACATACGAAGTTGACTATTTATTTGATACACGTGCCTTATAAATCTAGTAAAAAATTATGAATTAAGAAAAATGACACTAAATTCATAATTTCGACAGGGCACTCAAAATTTTGGGGACGACCCTAGACCGACATTAGCGATATACGTCTTAATTCTTCACCTGTTAGTGAGATCTCATTGTATTTGTAAGCAAATATTCATAAACGATCAATCAAAAGGATGAAATAAATTAGAGTAAGATCTTTTAAGTGTCAAACTAGATCAAACTAAGAATGACTATTAGTAATGGCCTTACATTAGCAGAAAGATCCCTGTTATCGATATCAATGCTTCCATTGGTTGAAGCCTTCAACTTTGCTATCAAATTGAAAATAAAATTCGGTACTCGATTGCTATTCATAATAAATGCCCATTTATCACACAAGTAGCAACAAACAATCAATTTTCTCTTGGGGGATGGAATTCACATAACGATTCTTAAGAGGGCCACTATCGATGGCGAGCCAAAAATTTAGGTAGCACAGGAAAAATTGTGCACCCTATTTTTACTAATTTTGCACCGTGTTTTATTAATTCCCCAAATTTTACTAATTTTACCTCTTCTTTCATCTAAAAATCGGCTATTAGGTTAGGAAAAATATAAAGAAAGTAGGGGTTGAGCCCGAGTGCGTGCCCAGGCTCGCTGGGCTGTAGAACTGCCCCTAGCCACTATTAGGGATCTAATAAACCCTCCACAAGCAATAGTTTCACGTCCTTCATTTATTATCCATTTATATGAGATTTAACCATCTTACACGAGTTTAAACTAATCCTCCTAAGGTTAGAGGAATTTCTTTGAACAATGGTAAAATGAAAAAAATGAAAGCCTAATTATGTTTATTCATCCCTTGCACCTATAGATTGTTGGGATATCGCATCAATTTCTAAGCAAATTTATAAACATGAGCTTTATAATGATGAATTTTATTCAAGATTTGAGGAGTTGGTTGGTTAGTCATAACTGAAGGCAGAGAAAAATACAAGAAGAGGGGGGGGGGTTGAAATGAGTTTTAATAAAACACCCCCTTTAAAAAAATTCTTTGATTGAACTATGAAAGAATATAGAATTCAATAAATAAAAGGAGACACATTTAGTTATCCAGGTTCACCGTTAACTAGACTACTCATGTCTATCCTCCTCAGTTGATTTTGCCTTCAACAAAGACTTAATCCATTATAACCAAATATGATTACAATCCACAATAATTTCGATCAACCTTGTTGACAACTACAACAAGTTCAACTGATCCTTATTGCCATCTGCAGCGCAACCTATACCTTCTTGAGAATCCTGACTCAACCTAGTCTCTCAAGGAACAACACAATGATACGTTCAGTGATCTCCACGAGATATAATGATCATTGACCCACCTAGAATCTAACCAACATCGTCTTCTAGAAAGGATTTCGTCCACGATGATCGCAGACACCCGTCTTTTCAAGTTTTATGAACTTCACTTAATCACTTGAGGAACCACCAATTCTAAAAAGAATTGTTTTTCTGGAGATTACATGAGTGCTTCTTAATAAGGAGACACATTCAGTTATCTATGTTCACCGTTAACTAGGATACTCATGTCCATCCTCCTTAGGTGATTTTGCCTTCAATAAGGACTTAATCCACTATAACCAAATCCAATTACAATCTACAATATGATCAGCTTTAGTGATAACTACAACAAGTTCAGTCGATCCTTATTGCCACTTGCAAAGACCGTAACCTAAGCCTTCTTGAGAATCCTGACTCAACCAAGTCTCTCAAGGAACAACATAATGATACGTTTAGTGATCTCCATGAGATATAATGATCATTGATCCACCTAGAATCTGACAAACATGGTCTCCTAGAAAGGATTTCGTCCATGATGACCGTAACCACCCGTCTTCTCAAGTTTTATGTTCTTCAAACGATCACTTGAGGAACCACCGATTATGGAGATTACTTGAGTGCTTTTTAATAAGAATATTACTCCTAATTTAAGTACATATTGTTTGACACAATTCTGAGCAACAACATTTATGTATAAACAATTTACATGAAGAATAATAAACTATAACTCAATCTGAGCAAGAAATCTTGTGTTTTACATTGATCTACATAAATTATAATCTTGTAGTGTTCAATTTCTTCATCTTCTTTGTTGATCAACCTACGAGCAACAACTTCTTTCTTCTTCTTGATTATGCCAAGATGTATATGATTTGATAGTTTGAATAACATCTTGTAGAATTCTTCATCTTCACCTTCTTTCTTCATTATGCAAGATATGAGAAACAACTCCTTGGTTTTTCATTTCATATCTTCAAAATTAATATATATTTTCTATCAAGTGCATCAACGTTGTATGGACTTAGAAATTGACAATATCTTTGTCAATTTGAATTTGAAGCTTTAGTCTTCTTATACAGCCTTCAGATAAATAAATAGTCCTTGTAAGGATAGATAAGTCTTTTCTTCTTCCGACGGTTAATTACTAACAAATATATCCAAGAGAGGTTATGGGAGATACAATTATGGGAGTATAGAGTGTAGGAGAACAACTTGTGTGAATAGTATAACCAATAACATGATAGTGGGATTTGTGGTGTGCTGTATTCTTCTTGACTAAGTTTAGTGATCTTTATATTCTAATGATGTACTTCAAATTCTGAAGTAATAAGCTTGGAAGAGATCAATCACTAGTCTTTGTTATTTTGATGACTGAATGATGAGTAGTTCAGAAACTACTCTGTTGTTGTAGCATAGGAACACAAGAGTGGTCAGAATCAAATCCCGTCTTCAAAATTATGGGCAAGAAACTATGAAATATGAAGCTTTTCTTATGATCTATAAATACTCTTGAAGGCATATTTCTTTTCTGATCTGAGAGATGAAGATTGTGTTGAGAAGATGTTTCATTTCACATGCTCTCAATAGTGGTTTCTTGTTTTCAGAATGATCGAAAACAACCTATATGAGAAACAAGTATTGTATTTGTTGGTGAAATCTCTTTTGATGATCTCAAAAGCTATTCTCATGATAGAACTTGAAATCATATATTATGACACCAACCTATTTGATTCTCAAGTTTTTGAATTCTTGAGGTTTGATTCTTTTCTTCTTGCTGGATTGATTCTGATTAAGAAGTGATAATGATCTAGAAAATTCTTCTTTGTTGTAGAGTCATAGTCTTGTAGATGTTTGAACATTGTTTCAGATATACAAGCAAGAACTTATCTAATGAACAATGTAGTACCCCATTTCCCAATACTAGTAAATATAGTAAAATACACATCATATATCAGAGTGCTCCACAATGGGATGTCACATGATTCAAATTCTCATGAAGTTTCAAAATATATTTTATTTCAAAATAATTATTCATTCAGCAGAAGACAATTCAAATCAAATGACTTAACTATGCAAATGCATGTGGTACCATGAATAAACACCCAACATAAACAATTTCCAAGAATTAAGAGCATCAAAGCATAAGCCTTCAATGTAATCATTATAACGTCAATGTGGTTTGCCCTCACGGATCAACATAATATGCACATGTATGTATGCAACCACATTCACAAGGTCAACTTATCAACAACGACAATGAAATCACCGGCTTACAAGCCTACAACATAATCATTTAATTGGCTCAATGTAATCAATTTGTCATTTACGACTCAACAAAATAAATTATTAACACGGCCCTAGCCTATCGTAATCAACAACAATCAACCATCAACGTTACGATCAACTCTCTACCAACAACAACGCTCCACAATGATTCATATCAGAAACTACATCAAGTCATCCAAATACTCACTTATTTAAAAGTATGATTACAAGTTAAATCATAACTCTAGCTTTCAAAGGTTCAAACGACAATAAAATCGAGTTCCGATCGCAAAGATATGACCAAAACAATTTCTAAGTTATGTTACTTTTCATGCGGTACGAGCCGATACAAAATCCTATGTCGATACAAAACCTCTTGTATCGACACATACATCGTATGAAGTTGACTCATAGCTTTTCAAAATTCTTTCCAATTTCCTTTAGTATGAGTCGATGCATAAGGGCTTCGATGCATACATCCAAATTGCCTCTTGGTCGATGCAAGGCCATTTTTATCACGATGCAAGGTTTCAAGTCTCGGTTTTTAAAATCAATCCACTTCGATACATACGCTTAGGTCGACTCATGCTGCATAGAAACACCCAAAAACTAGTTTTTCCCAAAGTTTCACAATCAATTGAATTCTCTTCAATCCCTAACGCACATGACACAACCTAGCAAAATCATACATTCCCACTACCTATCATCCATCATATTCCCAATTATAGCAAGAACCTCACCTTACCTTGATCAAGGTTGCTCTCAAATTCTCGATCGATCCACTTTTCTCTGTCAAAATCTTGTTCCTCTTTGTCCGCAATTTCTTTTCAAATCTCTTCTCCCAATAGCCAAAACCTTCTTTCCCACACCTAATTCCTTTATTTCTTTTTAATCCAATAATAATAATAATAATATAATTACTATTATTCCTTAATGGGCCTATTTATTACACCTCCCAGTGCTTCATACAACCACACAACAAGCCACCCATTACAATTAAATAAAATAGTCCATTAATAATATTATTCTTAATATTATTCCTCCGATTTTGACTAAAATCCGACTTTAACTTAATAATTCAAACACGCCTCTTACATTGATACTGAAAATCCATAATTAAACTCTTCAATAATTTAATTAACTAATTAATTAAATTTGAGGTTACAACTCTCCCACTTAGAATATTTCCGCTCGAAAATCCATCCGACGCAACCATTCATAACATCACATTCGCATTCGGTTATGCGATTCAACAACTACACAATCATAGTTTAAATTCAATGCTTATATCTCAATCTTCCGATATAATCGAACTCAACACGACTTGAATCCAATACTCACACGTCATCTTTTGATACTCTTGCAACATAATTCTTACTAATTGGCCACATTTTCAAAGCAATATCTTGGAACAACATCTCACAACATAGAAACAACCTTTCATATTTCTTATAATGCAACATAATAATTATCCCAATAATATATTAACACCAAAACATATATACATGTCTTAATCTCATACTTGAGGCCATTCATCACGAAACACCAACAACCTTATTCATCTAATAAATAACTCTCATAGTGACATCAACAACCAACTTCATCACCTCATCATACTATGGGTATTATTCCTTACTTACTACAACAACAACATCCCGACAACGAAAATAAATCACCATAATCAACTTAACAACTTAACTCAACAAATAAGCGCGTCAGACCATCCACCAACAACTATAATGACATCCTTATAAATCCACAAAATTTACGAGAACCACAACACTCTGGCATATCACGCTTCCATTGCGCAAATCTGATTATTTATCTTAAGTCGTAGTGCTCATTCAAACCTCGGTCAACTAACAATGTCATGCAACCAAACACAATTCTATAATGCCCACTTAATAGTAGTAACTCGACTACTAGCCATACAATCCATCTTGATTAACCGTCCTTTTCAAAATTCCTATCCACTTATAAGATCCACCGCTTCAACCAAAACTCAGACTTCCTTCAACGTTCTCAATTTCATCCATGCTGCATTGTTCAATTACTCCTCAAATTTTTCATCGATATACCTCTATTAACTCTCCTCAACTCAAAATCCAATATCTCCACGAGATAAAATCCATTACTTAAAGCACTATCTAGATAGTAAGATAAGTCTACATCCTCCAATACGATCTCGTCAACTATCAACAATGGATTAAGGGTGATCAAGTCCTCAATTTTTCAATAGATATCTGACAATCATAATGAGGTATAAATCGTCATTACCAACTACAACAATGTTCCCTTAAAATTTGTACTAACGTCACCAAAATCATCATAATTCATCAACTTCCAATATTATCCAAGCATGCCAACACTAACGTCTTACACTACATACTAATACAACTCTGAAGATAACATCAGAACGAAATTTCTTTACACCATTACCAACACTCCTTATTCTAGAAATCATACTCTTCGCATTTTCAACAACTTCTACAATTACTTTTTAATATTCCACAACAAGGCCCACAACAATCCATAACTTAATCATTATTCTTACGCCAATATCTTACGCAAGGCTACTTGAACGATAACTCCACAGTTCACCAACCATGCTGAACATATCAACCTGCTAAATTCCATTCCATAGCAATTATCCTTGTTACTTAACAATCACTTTCCGAAACATCCGAAAATTTGCACCATACTTGCACATCAACAATCATTACACCGATTCTCATCCTTCAAGAAGTCAACACCAATAATTCCTGATCATTCTTTTTCAAGGCGGTCCTAACTCGTCAAATGACCATAATCTTAAATCCATGTTACCTCAGATTTTAGGAATCAACAAAGCTCCAACAACACTTACACTATAGCCATCAGCAACATACTAGCTAACATCTCACAACCAAACACATCCGAGAAGCAAAGATTCTCCCCCACTTAGCTTCAACTAACTCCTGCAACAACAATCAAAAAATAATAAGTACCGACAGTGTTCCACACACTTGTCATAAAAAGTAAACAACGTTAGACAACACTGGCCGGACAAACTGACCTGCTTTGATACCAATTGTAACACCCCATTTCCCAATACTAGTAAATATAATAAAATACACATCATATATCAGAGTGCTCCACAATGGGATGCCACATGATTCAAATTCTCATGAAGCATCAAAATATATTTTATTTCAAAATAATTATTCATTCAGCAGAAGACAATTCAATTCAGTTTTCATGGCATTCTAGCCTCAACATCAATTCAAATCCACAAAGACACGTGGTTCAACAAAATTCATAAGTTAAGATACGTAACAATGAATACAAATAAAAGAACATATCAATTTCTCAAATCCTGTGTTACGTATCAGAGCAAGACTCTCTATATTCGACAAGCACACTAGAGACTTCAAGCTATCATCACACTTCTACGAACTATTCTCGATCACCTGCACGTTACCAATATAAAGGCGACAGCGAAAACAAGCAAAGGGTGAGATATGAAACCATATAATTGAGATTATGATAAATAATATATAGTTCTAATTATACAAAATCACTATTTTGTAATCACACCACTATTCCACAACAAGTATACAACAACCAATAACAAACATACCCCGCACAACTTATTAGCAACAACAACCTACATTAATCGACTACGTAGTAACCACAACAACAAACTTTAACACTACAACAACTTATAAAACAATAATAACAACTTATATCAAACAAGAATAACATATATTAAACAACAAGCTCAACATCAACAACAACAACTAAGACTTAGGCATCACCACCAACAACAACAACTAAGACTTAGGCATCACCAACAACAACAACAACTAAACCATACAAATCAAATGCGACTTAACTCTGCAAATACATATGGTACCATCAGAGTAAAAATCCCAACGTAAACAATTGCCAGTAATTCTGAGGCATCAAGGCGTAAGCCTTCAACATAACCATACTTCCCCTAACGGCTCAACGTGGTTTGCCCCTCACGGCTCAACGTAATATGCATATGTATGTATGCAACCACATTCACAACGTCAACTTATCAACAACGACAACAAAATCACAACCGGC
The DNA here is from genome assembly GCA_021764765.1 of Vicia sativa. Taxonomy (NCBI): domain Eukaryota; kingdom Viridiplantae; phylum Streptophyta; class Magnoliopsida; order Fabales; family Fabaceae; genus Vicia; species Vicia sativa. Next base: position 319,688,694 of record CM038793.1, read on the forward strand.
TTACAAGCCTACAACATAATCATTTTACCCCTTACGGCTCAATGTAATCAATTTGTAATTTACGACTCAACAAAATAAATTCATTAACACTGGCTATAGGCCTATACGTAATCAACAACAATCCAATCATCAACTTTACCTATCAAGTCTCTACCAACAACAACGTTCAACAACAACGGATTCACATACGAAAACTACATCAAGTCATCCAAAGACTCACCTACTGTATTTAAAATTATCATTACAAGTTAAATCATAATTCTAGCTTTCCAACGGTTCAAACGACAACAAAATCGGAGTTACGATCGCAAAGATATGACCAAAACAGTTTTCTCAAAGTTATGTTCTGTTTCTGTACATTATGAGCCGATACAAAATCCTATGCATCGATACAAAAACCTCTTGTATTGACATATACATCATATGAGTCGACTCATACACTTTTCAAAATTCTATTTTCCAATTTCCTTCAGTATGAGTCGATGCATACAGACTTTGTATCGATGCATACCTTCACAAATTGCCTCTTGAGTCGATGCAAAGAGTTTTCAAGTCTCTGGTTTTTAAAATCAATCCAGCTTGTATCGATACATACACACTTAGGTCGACTCATGCTGCGTACAAACACCCAAAAATCAATTTTTCCCAAAGTTTCATAATTCAATTGGAAATCTAATCAATCCCTAACTACAACATGACACAAGCTAGCAAAATCATACATTCCCAACTACCTATCATCCATCATATTACCAATTATAGAGCAAGAACCCTACCCTTACCTTGGATTGAAGGTTGCTCTACGAATTCCTCGATCGATCCACTTTTCTCCGTCAAAATCCTTGTTCCTCTTTAGTCTGCAATTTCTTTTCACGATCTCTTCTCCCAACAACCAAACCTTCTCTTTTCCCCAAAAACCTAATTCCTTTATTTCTTTTTAATCCAATAATAATAATAATAATAATAATAATAATATAATTACTATTATTCCTTAATGGGCCTATTTCTTACACCTCCCAAGTGCTTCATACAACCACACAACAAGCCAACCCATTATAATTAAATAAAATAGTCCATTAATAATATTATTTTTAATATTATTCCTCCGATTTACCCGATTAAAATCCGACTTTAACTTAATAATCCAAACACGCCTCTTACATTAATATCGACAAATACCATAATTAAACTCTTCAATAATTTGATTAACTAATTAATTAAATTTGGGACGTTACAAACAACTTCTTTGAGTGAAAGCTCTTATGATCAACTTCATTTTGTCCTTGTCTTGATTCCTTGATAATCAGCTTTTCTAAGCTACATATCTGATGTCTAATTTCTAAAGCAACAACCTATATAAGTATATATGTTTTTTTACGTTGAGTTCCTTCTATCTAATCTCTTGATCTTTGGATTGATTTCCTTTCTGATCAAAATTCAACATTCCTTAGAACTGCTGATTTTTATTTAGAAACTATCACAATATTTCTTCTCTTGAGTGCAGTGGTACTTCTGATGATATTAGTCTTCTAATAAATATTACTTCTGTTGAGTAAAATTGCTTGAGAAGATGTCATCATTTGATCTTGTCTTCTGATAGACTTAGTGATTATGATTAAATGTGAGTCCACAAGATCTTTATTTCTTTTAGCCTTTCTTCTGATGAATTATTTCTGATGTTTAATGAAGGTACATATTCCATGAACTCTTCGAGTCTTCAAAATATTGACTCTGTCTTCAAAAATGTGAGCAACAACTCTTTTGATGAACAAATCTTGACTTCTGATCTTAGAGTAAAAGCTTTCTTAAATGTGTTCAGAATCTTGACTTCGTCTTTAGAATCATAAGCAACATCCCTTCTAATGAACTAATCTTGACTTCTGATATTTTGCGTTGGAAGCTTGTTTCTTGTATCCTTTAATTTATGATCTTGAAGCAACAACTTACCAACAATTATTTCTTCTTGGACTATCATTGAGATTATTTTCTTGCCGAACGTTCAACATTCCATAGAACTACTGATGTTACATTAGAAACTGAACTCCATGGTTCTTCTTCTGAATAGTGAAGTGATTCTGAAGATATCTTGATTAAGACTATCCAGAATTCTAATAATGTATCTACACATTCAATGAAACCATTAGTATTAAAATATTTTCTCATAAAATATATGATTGTTATCATCAAAACCTAACGATTAAACACAAATCTAAATCTTGTTCTAACAATAACTAGCTTAGTTAGTTAGTGATATATGTTTAGAAACAATGTAAAAAGAAGTTACTTGATGGGAAAGTAAATGCTGATTTAGGTTATATATGTAACTTATCAACTCATTAATAAAATAATCAACTAAAAAATTACTTTGCTATCTTTTTCACATATTCTCATATCTCTCAATCTCTCTTTGATATTTCATTTTCCATAATAGATTAGTATATAGATCAAGGTTGATCCTAGGTATTCAAGTGCTTGCAAGTGAATTCAATTATGATGGGTTATGGGAACTTTGAAACACACCTACAAATTCTCAATGGAAATAATTGGAACAAACAAGTGAATCAATTAAAGGTGAATTTACGTGAAGAAGATGTTTGTGATATGGTGTGAACTGGATTGGAAACTTTTCTTGAATATCCAAGTGTAGCAAAAAGGAAAACATACAAAGAAGACAAGAAAATAGCCCGCAATTCTCTCTTCTTGATCTGGTTGGTTGATCAGAATTGAAGACGGCTGGAGCAGACGAAGGTCTTTCGAGCAACGTTTGATGAGGAGGGGGTGGTGTACCTGCAAGGCACTCCGATGGTAAAGTAAGCAAATGTTTAAGGTGTGAATAATGAATATTAGGTTTATAATAGTAAGAATGTGTTACCCTGCCCTCAAGGATATTGGGGTTTATATAATGATCTTAGGAGGATTCTCATTGGTTGCTATATTTGGGCCTGGATATGCGGGTCCGTGGATATAGCTAATCCGAGTTGACCTGGTCAAACTGGGCGTTGGTCCTCATAACTAGCCGTTGTGTCGACAGGGATGGTTTCAAAGGGCATATCCCTCGGCGAGATAAGCTGATCGATTCTGTTCGACAGGCTTCGAGCAGACGAAGCTAGGTGGCACATAAGACAGACAACTAAATCCCCCAGTTCTTGGTGTTCGGCCGTGAGGAAGTGACATGTCAGTGTTCGGGTGGTCCAGAATAGTAGCCCCCTAAGTCGTTGCGTCTGGTCATAGAGGCGATGACTTAATTTAGAGGAGCATGATCGATGTGTTTCTATCCGTGGGGAACGAGACGTTGTCGAGGAACTGACAACTTGAAGAATTTGTGGAGTTTTCGTCCATGTGGCCTCGAGTTGCGTGCGATGACTGCTTGGCATACCTAGAGGCTAGGGAGTAATGATGACTCCTCTAGGCTCTCTAGGTAAGAGTGATCCCACGCGCGGAGTGGGAGTCTATAAAAGGGGGGAGAAACCCTTCATTTCGTGACTTTTCTCTGTCTGATATAGTTCGTCTGGGCTTGAATTAAACATACCTCAATCCAGGAGTCTAATTTAAGGTGTTTCGTAACCATCTCCCATCCGCCATTGAGTGCTCGATCATCCGCTCCAATGCCTATATCACTCCTAAACGATATTTTTTGAATCTTCGCGTAAGTTTGTCTAATTAAGTTTGAAAATCTTGGTTGTTCGTAGAAATGCATGCGATTAGGGTTTCCAATTTTAGAATTCCTTCATGAGCTAACTTCCTCCTCCAAATAAGCTTTCACGTTGTTTAGGCTTGTGTTTCTTCCTTTGAACCGGGATGATTCATTTTGAGTGTTATCTATTTGAGAGATGACCAAGGATAAAACTCGCTCATCGAGCCCTTTCATTTGATTAGTGATGGAAGGTGGTTTTGACGCTTATGTCGAGCTCATCGACTTCCTACTTTTAGGTATTACGGAGGAACTAGTGAAGATAGTCGCGAAGGCTCTCGGAGTTTCGAGTGAGAATATTCTGATTTTTCCATGAAGGCCGTTGCCGTGGAAGTCCTGGGAGGAGCCGCCACCTACCGAGGGCATGGTTGATCCTACAATTTCGATCGATGAAGATTCAACTACTTAGGTGGCTTCATACTCGGTTGAGAGAGCAGATTTGCTGGTTGTCAGAACGAGTTCTTCGACAAGGTGGATTGGTACGATCCCGAGGGAGATAATGTGGGTGTAGAAAAGCGTCGAAAGGATTGGCTTATTTACATCCCCGCGCCCGAGCATCGATTTGCTTGATATACGAGGGCATCCATCCCAGTATTTGATATTTGGTTTAGGGAACTAAGGTTTCATCTTCCTTCACTAGTTTGGTGTGGCAAGTTCGAACCACCTTCGCCGCTCCGTCCCCCTTCATCCTAATGCGATAGCTTTTATGATATTGTTCGATATTGTATGTGAATTAATCGAGATTAGTGCTACCATCTATTTGTTATTCTATATCTTTTGCCTCCAAAGAAGTTCGCCAAGGTGGACGGGTGATTCGATGGAGTTAGGTATCGCTTGACAAGAAACGAGAAGCTCTTCAAACCCTACCAAGAGTTGCGCTTTTCTTGATAAGTTTATATTAGTCTGACCGATCTTCGAGCGGGCACTGTTTAACGTGTTTACGAGGACTCCCGCTTTCGAGGAGGATGGTTCTCCTAAGATGAACGAAAGGGGGGAACGGGTGTATCAACTCATGTCGAAGTTTAATTTTCACTGGAAGGAGGATCATTTCGAGTGAAATGCGGACCAATACGTGTGGGCCAAGGAGGAACTGGATGCGAAGTATTTGACTAGTCTCAGCGTGATATCATCCTATGTCGAGGGTATTCCCGAAGTCTAGCGTATGGGAAAAGGGGGAAGAGAACTCGTGGGAGAAGATGGAGGTCATGTTTTTGAGCCCCGACTCATTAATGTGAGGGATCTCCTTCTGAGTGGGGATCCTAAGGCTTATTTGGGTAAATGTTTGGCTATTTAACATTTGTGCATCGTTTTCCTTTTATGTTATTGCTGAGTGTTTTCAGATTTTTCCGGTTCTAATCCGAATTCTTTTTATTTATTGCAGCTAAGATGGATCCGACACATGAGTGTATTGTGACAAATGTTGTAGAGGAAGAAGGGGAAAGGAATGGGATCTCCGAGTGATCTAGGGGTGGCTCATAAAGCTATTACGAGGAGAACATCGGTAAGTCATGCGGATGGGGCACTGTCCCCTCAACAGACTCCCTCGAAGAATAAGAGGGTTCGAGTTGACAGAGCGGTGGATCCGACCGGGAAGAAAGGAAAAGGAAGTTTGATCTCCCCTTTTGGCTCGATCGAACTTACTTCAAGAATATGAGCGTAAATCTGCCTCGTGCAGAATCCCTCATGCCGGAAGAGATGGATCGACCATCCAAAAAGGCGGCTCTTGCTAAAGACGCAGATGCGTGGATGCGCAATTTTGAGATGAAGGCTGCTTATTTTGAGCTCGACCAATCCCCCAAGGTCGAACTTCGAGCGTTCAGGACCAAGTTGAAGGAGATGAAGGAGGTCGATAAGAACCGGGAGGTTCGGAAAAAATTATCTACTGATCTTAAATGGGATGTCGAGGAGCGCGATGAGGCTCGTATGACGTAGTGTTAGTTTTGACGAAGTTGCACGTTTGAAGGCTAACCTTGCTTCGGTCGAGGGGGAATTTGAAGAGTTCATGGACTAAGGACCCGGCATTTGACCTGGGAATACAATTGGCCTATGATGATACGGTGGCGCTCGATGGGGATTTTTAGAATACCTTAACCAGTGAATGGGTTCGAACCCGGTGGAGTTGGGACCGAGGAACGGGTTCACCATTATGTTGAAGAAGGTTCAATAAAGAGGCCTATCTTCCTTGATGATATGATTATGGAAGAGACTCGCAAGTGACCGGAAGACTCGACTGATTGTGTGATCACCCGCTCGCTCTTGATATGTTGGTTTTTATTGTGTTTGTTTGGGAATGGCCCTTTTATGTAATGAATTTCTGATTCTCATGATCGCTTATTTTGTTGGGGTGGAGTCCCTTGTAACTCCAGACAAATTCTATCCTCGCTGGTCGTTAGTGTAATCTTAATATTTTTGTTGTTACAATTTGTTGCATGTTTATGATTTTGTTGTCCGATATGCTCTTTTGAAGTGATTTTCGAGTGTGGGGTGACTAATTTAAGAGGTCCAACTTATATATTAGATTGATCCGAAACTCAAGTTTCAATTGAAGACCTAAGATCCGCGACATAAATGTCCCACCACGAATGAGTGTTCTACCGAGAGGTACTTAGACAACGAGGCTGTCGAGTCCCCATGTTGAGGCAAGATTTGGCTCGTTGAATAATAGAGTAGTATCTTTTGGTGACGTGATATCGCATCCCTGTACCGGCTCGCGCTGTATGTCGAGCTATTGATGTTCGATAGTTTCCATGTCGACCGGGTACCTTAACTATAATATTGTTTTGTTTTTCGGCCCATGATTGAGCAAGTTGTTCTTGAAGATTTTCTAAGTAGTAGCCCATTCCCATTTTGGTGTAGATACGTAGGACCTTCATAGTTTGCATGAGCTTCTTCGCTGGAGCTCTTAAGGTTTCGCTTGAGAACTAGGCTCCAGACGTTGAACTCATGTGGAATGACTTTGGCGTCGTAGGAGGATATTATCCGATCAGTAAGGCTTCATCGGGTACCCCCCTCTTATCTCTCGACCGATCGAGTTCCTCTCTTAAAGATTTATCTTTCATCTCCTCACCGGGGACCGACTTTCTCGATGGCTCGACAATATCTATTAGAATGACGACCTCGGTTCCATATGCTAATCAAAAGGGGTCTCTTCGTGGATGAACGCGAGTAGTTCGATAAGCCCAAAGTACGCCATGTAGCTCTGACCCATTTCTTCTTTTCTTCGCCCGCCTTTGTCTGAGACCGTAGTATCACTCTGCTCATGGCTTCTTCCACCGTTAGGCTGTGCTGAATGAAGTTAAGTGTTGCATCCCCAAATGGGAAACGAAGTCTGGAATTTTCTATCGGTGAATCAGTCTCGTTGTCGTGACCATAGCTGTGGTATACCGAATCCGAGAGTATCTTTCTCTTATAGAAACGAAGATGTTTTAGAAAGTGATCTTGGCCAATGCTTCACCTCTATCCATTTGGTGAAGTAGTTGATGCATACTATCAAATATTTGTTTTGATAGGCCCCACGATGAATGGACCATGATATCTAGTCCCCACCACAAGAAGGCCAAGGGACGAGAGACTTAAGTTCGCCTAGGCCATATGCATACTCGGCATTTATCACACCTCTTTACGTGCTCCTTGGTGTCGAGCGCATGGTCGCCATTAATATCCTGCTCAAGGGATTTATTGGTGAGCGATTTTCCTCCTAGGTGTCACGCTGATGCCTTACGATCTCTTTAAATATATATGTCACTTTGGTTTTTGACGATTTGAGGAGAGGATGGTGAATCCTCCGTAGTTTTACCTTCACTATGACATATGAACATGTCCTCCGTCGATGGTGCTTGCTTCTTTGGGGTCCTCACAATACCCTTCTCATAAGGTATTTATGGATGAGTGTTATCCGTGAGTTATTTTCTTCGATAACGAGCACCGTGGTCAGACATTTTGATCAATGCTTGGTCGCCGGAGTATCTCGATTACCGACTTGTTTCCTTTTTTTTGCGGTGAGTTTGTACACAATGTATGCTCGAGTATTGTGTTCTCGAGGGATATGCCGACATCGATGGAGACAAACTTTTCAGATTTTCCTGACGAGGCCCAATATTCTGGCTAGTTGATCTTTTTAACCTGGTATTCCCAACTTGGGAGGCCACATGTTGTGAGTCTGAAGATTTTGATTTCCCCGCATATCCGTGATTTCTTGTGACGGTTTATATAATGATATTAAGAGGATTCTCATTGGTTTCTATATTCGAGCCCGATACGCGGGTCCGTGGATATATCTAATGAGTGACTGATCAAACCGCGCTGGTCCTTAGACCAGCCATCGTTTCACCAGGAGGTTTCAATGGTATAGCCTCAACGACATAAGCCGATCGAATATGCTCGACAAACGCCGAGCGACGAGGTCGTGACGATAAGACGGAAAATAAAGCCCCCGACCGCCATTTCTTGGTGTTCGTCCAGGAGTGACATGTCGATGTGTTCATGGTCCAAAACACTTCATTCATTAAAGTGTATGTTCAAAGGTGTTTGGTAAAATATACAGAAACTAGTTCCAAAGTCGCACGGAAGTTGAAAAGGTATTTTGGTGGTATTGATAAAGTCAAGAAGGTAAGTTGTAGTAGTCATTGAGAAGGAAACCTCGAGCTATTTCGATGAAGAATGGTGGGAAAATATGTGAACGCATCTTAAGATTAATCACCCTTACCAAATTGAAGCAATGTTTTTAGTCTATTAGTGAATTTAAAATTATTAATTAAATCTTGAGAACCTTGCTCCATTTTTATCATATGGTGACCATCAAAGAGACAAATAACTGGATATCATGAAGATTGAAGATTTGAAAAGCGTAGAAGGAAAAGCATTCTATATATGACCATAGAAAAGAGCCTAACATGATTTTTTAGACAGATGTATCAACTACAATATGTATCCTAAATAAAGCACACAAAGAAATTCTAGTGTCAACCATCTAATCAGATTTAGATCTTTATGTTACAAGCAGATCCTCGATGCAACAAGAAGGAAGATAGAGGACAAGAGCAAGCCAATGATTATTGTAGGTTACCAAAATACATGTATATATGGTATGATTGATCATAAGACTAAATAACTTGTTATTAGCAGAGGTGTGGTGATCTTGGAAGATGAAGCTTAGAATTGGAAAATTAGAAGTGAAGATGCTGCAAGATTATCAATACCATTGCACTCAAAAAATTGTGAAGTGGGGAGAATGGTAGCCATAACACAAGAGGTAATGCATGCTCTGATGAATAACCTTTACCAACATAATTTAGACCACAAAGGGCAGGGAAACTTCCAAGATGACTATTTGATTATGAGCATAGTATATTATAATGAAGTAGATATTAATGGAGAAAGGATGAAAATTTCAATGTTTTTAGATGACAAACCAATTGATTACATAACAACACTTAAGGAGAAAACTTGGAATAATGCTATGATTAAAGAGTTAGCCTCCATAGAGAAGAATAGAACTTGGAAACTAAATAAGTTCTCTGCTAGTAAGAATGCCATTGATGAAAGACAAGTGTACAAACTTAAGGTAAATCCTAAAGAAAATATCGTCAAGTACAAAGCTATAATTGCTGCAAAATATTTCTTTCAAAGACATGGAGTTGACTTTGATGATGTCTTATCATTTATGGAAAGACATGAGACCGACATACTGGTAGTGGATTTGGCCTGCAATATAGGATAACCTCTATTTCACCTTGATGTAAAAGGAACTTTCCTAAACCATCATCTATAAATGGAAGCCCAAAACAACTAAATGTCTCCGGAACAAAATATCCGCTAATTCCTTACGAAGATAAGATTTAGAATGTGTAACCTAACTATAGTCTGTTGTTAAAGGCAACGAAGGAAAAGTTTGCTAATCATTGGCTTTATGTGGACGACTTCTAGCAAATGGAAGTCATGGGAAAAGATTCACCAATTCAAAACTAAAATAAAGCTAGTCTTTGATCTAACCTAGGCAAGCTAACTTATTTCCTCGGCATGGAATTCTTAGACACCTTAGTGGAAATGATCATGCACCAAGAAAAGTATGGAAATCAATATTGACAAGGTTTAATATGATGAAATGAAACTTTACATCCACATCCGTTGATAAAACTTGAAATTGAGACTCAAATGCAGTGAAAAGGACACAACATATGCTATGATGTTCGTACAACTAGTAGGATCACTAAGGTATTTGTGCCAAAGCAGCCCCGACAAAATCTTCTATTGTATTGGTGAGCAGCCATATGCAATTTAGAATACCCTAAAACCCAAATGCGTAATAATTAATTTAAAAATTAAACACATAGCATATTGTCATACACAAAAATTTGCCCTCCATCTTCTCAAGACATTCCATACATCATATACTCAAGATTCCTCAAGGGTTGATCGTATTAAACTCTCTCCTAGACAATCAACCCAAACTAGGGTTTGGGATTCTCATCAAGATGGACCCAACATCTCCAATGGTCATCATGCCTCCTCATATGCTTAAAGATTCTCCATGTCAAGTTTCAAGCCTCACAAGTCAAGATTGCTCAGATGGTTGAAAATCAGGTTGATTGGACAAAAGTCAACTCGGTCAACATACATACAAACTTCATGATTTTTGGTCAACATCCTCATTTTGAAGTTACATTCATCATTTGATTAAGGGTTGATCATGATTCATCAAGAAAACTCAAGATTTGCTCAAAAGTCAAACTTTCTAAATTAGGTTTCTGGTGAAAAGTCAATCGAACTTTGACCGATCATAACTTTCTCGTAAATTTTCCACCACCCTTGTTTTGAAGGAAATTAACTCTACAACTTCATGTCTCACAAGAATGTCAAAAATGCTTCATTTGAGAGGTATGGCTCAAAACATTAAAATCATTTCAAAGTCAACAAAAAGTCAACATTTTGTTTTGAGGATATATGAGCATGGAAACCCAATTGAGATGAGATCAAAAAGGTTGGTTAGAGGACCTTAGAGCTTTCCAAAGTCCAAGAACACTCAAAAGTGTGTAAAATTGAGCAAGATACACCATTCACAAGTTGGACAATTTTGAAAGAGTGCACAAAGAGAGATGCTTCTAAAATAATTTTTTGCAAATGGGCTTACTTTTTCTTTATCCAAACTGTTCCTTATACAATTAGGAATATCCAAGCCAATGCCAATGAATTTTTATTTTATTTTTCTATTTAATTTGGAATTTATTCATTTAAATACAAATTAAATTCAAAAATAAAGTATAAAATCAAAATTAATTACAAACTTGATTTTATTTCTTCCTTGAGATCCAAGAAACTCATTAAAGCCAGCCAATTTCAAATTTGATTGATATGGCAAGATTGGATTGAAAATTGATCAAGAATTGAAAATTTGATTTTGTACAAAAATCAAATTTGATTTGCATTGATTAGTGATGATTTCTTCCTCAAATCAAATCCAAATCCATCCACTATAAATGTATAATGCACACATGATCGAGAACGAAAAATTGGCTCAAGAACCCTAACCTAGAACTCAAAATCCGTGACCTTCTGCAATGACTTTGGTTTTGACCGTTTAGTTGATTCTAAGCATCAAAACACATTCTCGACACCTCTTGAATCGATCCAGACCTTCACTTTGCTCAAAACCATCCGAATTAAGAAATCAATAATCGGTTTGTTCTTGTTTTTCCAAAATCGTATTTCAATCATCATGCATTATTAACATGTTTTGTTTTTTTTGTGATTAGTAGGAAGATTGCAAGCTTCAAGCACTTTGATTGAATTTCATGGCGAAACGCGTATCACCATTGTTAAGTTGCGCCGCTTAGGTTTAAAAAATAGGAAAAATTGACCACGAGACTATGCCCATTTGTTCTAATGATGTCTCGAATCGAACCATGGCTTTAGAATTTATTTATATTATGTGTGCTTGATTGCTTTAGTTGATTCTAGGTCAAGAAAGACCACCTTAACTTTTGAAAATTCAAAGCGAAGAAGACGATGGTCGCGGAGACGAAGGCAATGAGAAGAGACGGTGTTTGTAATTTACATTTCGCCCGGCTTTCAAACAGATTTTGGCCCGATTGGTTAAGGCGTAATGTATAGATGCTCCTGTGTCCTCGCTGAATCTCCCCAGACCGGTTTTGAGTTTTTTTCCAAACTTGCATTTTCAATTATTTTCATTTTCTTATTTATTTAATATTTTCATGTTATTTTAATTCTTTTCATATTTTTATTTCATGCATTAAAATCATCAAAATATTTTTTCCTTTTGCATTTATTTCAGAAAATACTTATTTAATTTATAAAATTAAAAATACAATTTTGCATGCATATTTATTTTTATTCTTAATTTAGTATTTAAATCAATTTTAATTAGTTTTAAATTATTAAATGCATCCAAAAATCCCAAAAATTATTTTAGCATATTTATGTTATTTCCAGCATGTCATATTTTTCTCATTCAAAATTTATATTTCTACTAACATTTTTCTCTTATTCGATTTCTCATCGTATTTTCCGATTCTCTTTATCTTTTCACAGTTACACGTTCTGAATAATTTTTATTGCTTTTCTTTCATGTAATTGCCTATGGATGTAATAGCTAATTAGGGTTTTATTTTCCGCAAGTTTAAATTATGTATCTCACCCCAAAGCCATGTAATAGCGTAGGACATTTATCTTTCCGCATCTTTACATTCCGTATTTTAATTTTCGCGCCCTATAAACTACTAGTAATTAGGCGCAATGACAAGACTAAAATCAACATAGCTCACTAATTTTAAGATAAAATATCTGAATCAACACACTCTTTCACACATGCACCCTTAGGGTAATTCCTCTCGTTGCCTTTTGCGAATTCAAATGGTCATGTCCCTTGAACGTAGAGTATTCTAGCACCGTGCCTTCAAACAAATCATCATAGTCCCTTCGATACAAAGATCATAGACCCACGATGTCGCCTCGAATACATGATCTTGACCTCGATTGTCGCCACGAAAATGATGATAGTCCTTCAATGTGTGCTAGATACCTACAAGTTGCTTTCTATGACCATCCGATGTCCCTCGAATGTCCCGCCACATCCAACAAATAGAGTTACCTACCAACTAATGGTATGGATAGCGCTATTCTAAAGGAACGTGTAAAACAATACAAAACGGCCAATTCGAGTAGTAATAAGACTTTTAGTTGCTTGCCAAATCAAATGCTTTCCACACACAACACACTTTTGTCAAAAGTTCAAACTCTTTTCAAACGAAACATTTCCTAACACTTTGTATACATTCCTACATGAATCATTACAAAGTCAAAGCGAAATGCCTTTTCAAACATTTTTGTCAAACACACGTAAAGCACAATTTTAAAGTGATCTAAGAGCAACCAAGAGCTGTGAGATAACTACTATGGAAAGTGGTGCTAATACCTTCCTTTTCATAACCTTCTCCCTACTCGTAATCTAATGAAGGTCTTTTTTCGACTTTTACCTTCCCTTAATTGGATAAAAATAAAAGTCGTGGCGACTCTTGCTATCCGCACATTTGCGATACAAAAACCTAAAAAGTCAGTTCACCGTATTACAGATATCACACAAACACAACATAAACCTGATTTGTAACGCAATTTAAACATGTAACATAAATGTCTATCATCACATGCTCTCCTTTACATAGGCTCATTGCAACAATATTAAACAAACAACTCAAGAATTTGATTTAGTCTCACAATAACTCTTTTTTTTGAAAACATAAAACACGGTTATGGGAAAAGGCCTTTTAATATTGGATATTTTAATATTTTTAATTTCAAAATTCATTTCTATTTGTTTATAAACATAGTCTAAATGACATAAATGATAGTTTTATATGTAAATATAAAATTAAACATAAACTATCATAAAAAATATATAGTTTTATTTCTAATATACTCGTGCAATGACGATCTGGTAAAACTATTTGAAAAGTTTCAGCTTTAATGCAATAATATTTATTAATTGTTGGCAATGTGGAGACTTCATCCCATATAATATAAAAATAATTTGAAAAATTGGTCAACATTATTAGAATAATAATGTAAGTGTTAGTAAATGGAGAAATATCTTACATTTGATAAAATGTAGATATTTGAATATATATGTGGGAGAATCCAACAACTATCACCAAGGGCGGACGTGTACGTATAAATATTTGGTGTGACTACAAATTATTTAATATTAATTTAAAATGGTTTTTAAGTCCACAAGAAAGCAAATTAACCTAATGAGATGAAACTAATTTAGTCGAATCGAAAGTTATTCGTGAATATATAACGAGTCGAGTTTAAGCTTAAATGAAGTCATGCGTAACTAAATTGAAATGAAATGATCCAATTTTAACGAGTCGAGCAGTTGAGCAAATTTCAAATCAACTCTAGTCATTTTTCAGCCCTATGTCCGGTAAACACATCTCTTACAACTACTAAGTTTTTTAGTGTGGCGCGCCATTTAGAAGTTTATGAAGAGTCAACTATATCACAAAATTAATAATCAATGGTTAAATGATTGTCTTGTAACATTTATAGAAGAGATGTTCTTTAAACAATTAACAATGATGTTATTTTAGTTCATTATCAAAAAATGAACATTGACGATTTTCTGTCAAATTATTTTATTAAATAATATTATTTCTTATTTTTAATATAATTTATTTTATATATTTTTATATTTAATACACCAATATATAAGGTCTAGATCCTTCGACTATCACTTTAAAGTTTTAGATGAATAATGGTATGTGTTACTAATTATATATTTTGTATCAATATTTCTTAATAAACTTCTTCCAACAAATACATATTGTGGTTAATTCGAGAAAGAGTATCACAACAAATTATATTCTTTGATAATTTGAATGATCAAAGAATCACGATGAAAAGGTTTTGAAGTATCATGTGATATATTTCTATCACATGCTTTTTACTCAATTGACAACTTAGTGTATTCTAACCCACTTTATTACTATTTTTTCTCTCACTATTTTGTGATCTTGATTTACACTAGGAATAGTCAAGACATCCGAATATAGTTGTTTAGTATGAGAAATTATAAGTTTGCTAGATGATTTTTATTTTTTCTTTAAAAATCGATGGATTACGATGATCCTTTTACTGTTAATTTTGTCCCTAATTATTTGCTAATCCTAACAAAATCAACAAGTTGTATTTTTGTTTATAAAAAAAAGCGTTTATCATTGGGATTTCAATTTTTTTCTCATAATAATTCACGTTATGGTCTTTATATAAACAATTGTGTCCTACCTCAAACAACTCACTTTGTCGGCTAAAAGAAATATACTACTCACATTGCCAAATTGATCAATTTATTTAAAAAAAGAAATCAACAATAACTTTATAGTTGTCACATTAAAAAGAAAGAGCCTAAACCTCTCTTTCCGTTGGTATAGTAAAACTTTTATTTTCTTTTGAAAACTAAGTTTTCAATTTTTAAAAATAATAAAGTTTTCAAAAATTATATAGAAATGATCATTTTTCAAAAAAATACACCATATCACCACTTCAAGTGGTGATTACACCTATTTTCCACATAAATCGACAGTCAAAGTGACGACATTCATCCTGGAGCAAGTCGCCATCCAAGTGGCAACTTTAAAATTTTTTTTTTGCTTTTTAAATAAATTATTTATATACCAAATTATTACTTTTTATTTAATTATTAATAGTATTTAAATTATTTTTAAAATTATATTATTTAATTATTTAAGTATTTAATTATTGAATTAATAAAAATAAACACATAATAAATTATTTATTTATTGCATAAACAACAAAAAGCATAATTTACAATCAACAATATATTTTCATATTCGGGGCCTTGTAGGTCCTCGATAATGACCCATAAGGCTGAAGTCTAACTACCGGTATGGCTCACGAGGTGGTGGTAATATCCTAGTTTATTCCCCTACCCCACGCCGTCCGCTTTTATTTGTTCTTGTTGTGTTTGGTCGACGTCCTAAAATGTACCCCGGTCTACAAACTGCTGCCCCGACCTCGACCTCTAATTCCCACCGAGGATGACGGTGCCTCTACATCCTCAAAGCTTGTCTTGGCGGGACAAAGGCTCTCGCCGCGCCTTGAAATGTGGTCTGTGGTTGTTGAGGTGAACCCGTTGGTTAAAACCAAAGTTTGTCGCGTGTGTGAAGTATGGTTGATCATCTCGTGTATGCTGTCAGCTAAGGGTGATATGGATGGGCCCAACACCGTGGTCTTGGCATTGGGGCCGAGTTGGATTGTAGTGTTGGCATGGTTGGGGCAGACATATGTTGGTATGGTTGGGGTGGACATGTTTTGGGGTTGGATGTGTTGGTATGGTTGGGGTGTTCATGTGGTGGTATGGCTTGGGATTGATATGTGTTGGTGGCTGTTGGTATGGTTGGATGACATGTGTTCGGGTGGTCATGTGTTGGTATTAGTGTTGTTCTGATAATATGTGGTTGTTGTGGTGGTGGGTAATCAGTGGTTGTTGTTCGAATGTTGTTGGTGGTGGTAATTGTGGTCGGTGTTGTTGGAAATATGGTTGCACGATCGGGGTCGCAATAGAATGGGTTAGACACAATCATTTATGGATTGGTATTTGATCCAGAAAATCCACATATTTTGCTATCGATTTCATTTCGTTGGTCAACCGGAAGTCAAGGATATATGGGCACGCCTCTTCCACATTCTACGAATCTGTGGTGTAAGTTTCTAATTCTTTGATGCATGCCGAATTGCAATTTCACACGGTCACCGTGGTGCATCTCCACAGCAGGAATCGTGATGATAGCGCTTTGCTGCCCAAACAACTGCATCTTCTAACAAGGTACATGTTCAATCCCAAATATGGTCTCCAAATAACTACAAAGGAAAAGATAAATATATTATTTAGAGAGAATGCTTTATAATAAAATTTAAGTCTGAAGAAGAATAGTTTAGTGGTAATACATCTTCTTCTTCAAGATGATCCAAGAGTCGATTTATATAAGATTACATTGTTTTTGGAGTTCCACTATAATCCATTCTACCAGACCGAACCTAAAACACAAAAATGAGAAAAAATATTATTTATCGTATTCTAAGGAATAAATATAATGCATGAAACGGGTAAAGAATAATATTATTTAAAGAATAAATATGAACCTAAACACAAAAAAAGAATAAATAGTATTATTCAAAACTTACTTAGTCACAGAAGGAAGAAGTAGACGATGGGTCGTTTGGGGGATATCCTCTAAGTCTCCGATCGCCTAGATTGGGAGTAAAATGCACATCCATAAATGTAGATGTATCGCTTTCAAGATTTTTACACAACGAGCTATAAAGGTACCAATACCGCAGAACTCCAACTATACTTCCCAATGTTATCTATGTCCCCAAGCAAAGACAAGTAATAATTGATGCTATTTCCCGCCTTCGAAATAGCATGTTTCCAATAATAACATAATATATAATCTAGTTTTAATTATTTTTGTTCCCGATTTAATACTGCTCAAAATAAGAGTGTCAAAATTTATGGGGCCGATAGTTTAATACCTGGCCCCTAACTTTCGCAGCTCCTGATGAGATCTACGCCAACATTTGCGTACATAGTAGTGGGTGTTGAACATCTCTATTCACGGGCTACCATTAATTGGAGACCTAATAACATGTACTGGCCCCAAGTGTGACGGCATATTCACCACTTGGTGGATGAAACGGTCTCGGTCTCCAATGTTTACACAATGCAAGTATGAACTCAGATCAATAGATGCATCACGATATGCATCACATTCGAAACCGACATGCTCAACTAAAAGGACAATCCACGGTCGAGATTCCTTAGATGTGTACGTAATCCTAAACTTTTGACATTCTATAAAAATAATATAGACCTGTTAGTGTTTTAAGTGGCATTATTTTTGGTAAAACTAGGTTTTAGCAATGTCGATAGATGTCATGACATTCAGAGATTGAAGATAAATCCTACCGCTATGATGTTAAAAGACACCGTAACGGAAGCTAAAGTCATCTGAAATTTCGCGAAAATACCGATGTCATAATGTATGTTATGACATTCACAGACATTCTGCTCGCGTAACCTGCTTTGTTCCCTAGATTTTCGTGAAGTTTGTTGAGTGCTAAATATTGTTTTTCGTTATTAGAAAGCATGTCATCGCGCTGTTGGTTAATCTTAATTAAACCTAAATTGGTTGTTGAAAGACCATGTTTTTAGGATTAAATTAAGTGAACCCTAGCTATCTTTTATGGAAGCCAAAATCAAGTTTCGTGGATCGCTTCTATAAAAGGAATTAACCTTACAACTGTAAGGAGCCTTTTCAATGTATCAAGAGATAGCAGTTTGTTTTTGGGTATCGTTAGGGATTAGTAATGCTTGGTATTTGTAATT